>JBCNJP010006097.1:0-16049 GCA_039602395.1 Deinandra increscens subsp. villosa
CTGACCTCTGATGACACACCAGACCACCCTGCTCCCACCACCATTGCTGGCGGTGTGGCCCCCATTGGTGCTTCGAGCACCGCTGACCCCTTCGTGGACAGTGAGCGGTCTGTAAAGACCTACGTCTCCACACCTGGCGGCGGTAGACGGGGATACACCCTGGGACGGGCGCCTGGCCCATACCGGAGCCGTGAGGCTGGTGCTACCCCTGAGGATCCTGCGCCTAAGAGGCGCTATGTGTTCGAGCTACCTCACTTAGCTTAGATGCAGAACCAGGTACAGGCCTGGAGGATCGAGGAGGAGATCCCGAGCAGCTATGCACGGGGCGAGTCCTCTTCCCGATCCCTCCCGCCGTGTCCCGATGGGCATCTCACCCTTTACCGGGGAGCCCATACCTGACACAGTACCTCTCTTGGTGGCCCGCCTGAGGCGTATTGAGACAGACCTGGGAGAGCTTGATGCAGATGTCGCCCAGCTTCCGACCACTTAGGAGGTTAGGATTAGGGATCGGATAGCTGCACTGGTGAGGCGCATGTGCGCCACTGATAGCGCCATGGACACCCTTCATGCCCACATGACCGGGGTTAGCATGGCAACCACTGATCTGCTTCTCTCGCACGAGAGCCTACAGAGGAGGGTCGCCGCACTGGAGATTGTATCTGGACGACTCCTCTCCACCCTCCTTGCCATGACCCAGGTCCCGACCTTCTTTATCATGCCCCCAGGTCCACCACCACCACCACCCTTCTAGGTAGATTTGACCTAGTCTTTTGATCGCCATTTTATAGATGAAACATGTTATTATCTTTTGATGTATGACCGGGACTGCGAACCCATGATGAAAACTTGTTTCTTTTGGTATGTTTTATCTGTAATATGGTGGAAAAACAGTGGTTGTAGTATGATTATGATTAATGTTATGTCTCTTTTTATGATTATCTAGATTTGTTATTGTCATGTTATGGTTGCGTTATTTATATCATCATTATTGTTATGACACTTTATGTTACCCCCTTTCTTTCTATCTTATATTTCTTGGTTGTGTTTGCGCGTAAAATGTTATGGCAATTGATGTATGTCATGGCAGTTATTCTCGAGCACGTAATAACCCCATTTACATATTATCTAAAATTTCTTTATGTTAACAATTGAAACTTAAAGCGAAATCATACCACCACGACGCCGAACCACCAGAAACACTTCACCTCCTCCTGCTATGACTGCTGCTGAAATCGAGAAGATGATTGCTCATCGCGTCGCTGAAACTATAGCCGCTGCTGAAACCCAACGTCAAATCGACGATGGGGCACGCGGTAAGAACGAACTAACCAATGTTAGAATACCTTAGACTACAATTCTAAAAGTTGTATTCAGACGTTTCAACCTAACAAATGCAGGCCCCCGTGAATGTTCATATAAAGAGTTTATGAATTGTAAACCCTCGAATTTCAAGGGTTCTGAAGGCGTTGTTGGTTTAGTTCGCTGGTTTGAGAAAATGGAGTCCGTCTTCCGCATAAGCAACTTCCCTGAGCAGTACATGGTCAAGTATTCCACATGCGCACTTACTGATAGCGCTCTGACTTGGTGGAACTCCCATGCTGATGCTATGGGAACTGATTTGGCTTATGCCATGACATGGGATGAACTCAAACAACTGCTTCGCGATGAGTATTTTCCTAGAGAAGAACTTCAGAAACTCGAGGCTAAGTTCTGGAACCTATCCATGAATGGAGCCGATGTTGATGGCTATACCAAAAGGTTCCGTGAGCTCGCTCATCTCTGTCCGACCATGATCACTCCATTGTACAAGAAAATTGAACGGTACATCTGGGGACTTGCACCTCATATCCAGGGGAATGTCCTTTCCTCGAATCCTCAGACTTTTCAGGATCCTGTGCGTCTGGCACACAACCTTGTTTACCAAGCTAACCGTCAAGGTATGAACCTTGGCAAGAAACAATCAGAGAGCAAAACCCCTGATGCTAGTACCACTCCCTCTTCAATCAAGAAGCCTAACAACAAGCGGAAGCGAGGATTCTGGAAGAACCGTGATGAGAAGACCCCTGCCAAGGAAGCTGAACAAGTGAAAGTCTATGCTGCTACAACCCCTACTCATGCTGTCTGAAAGACCGGATATACCAGTGGAGCACCCTGTGCAACAAACGCAACCTCCACCACACCCTCGATTGTGAAAACTTCTTCTGCAATATCTGCAAGACGAAAGGGCATGTAGCACGAGATTGTCCGAAGCGCACCTGTTACGGTTGTGGAGCTACCGGACACTTCAAGAAGGATTGCCCGAAGGAAAGAAACCAGGATGCTAATCAGGCTAGAGGAAGAGCCTTTGTGATCAATGCCGGAGACGCTCGCTGTGACCCCAACACGGTGACGGGTACATTTCTACTAAATAATCATTACGCTTCTGTTTTATTCGATATTGGTGTCACACCCCAACCGACGGCGGAATATGTCGGGGCATGATGATTGTCCAGATGCTCATGACAACTAATTAAAGTTGAAATATATTTAACAAGCCTTTTTATTTCATATATTGGAGTATGTTACAAACAGAAAACAGACAAAACATAACAACATAGATAATGTAATTTAAACGTCGTTTAACTAGGTCCAGCGTCCTATAGTGATCATATACTGGCTCAAACACGATTACCTGCAACATGTATAAGATAAAGTGTCAACTACAAAAGTAGTTGGTGAGTAAACATAGGTTTAATACGTAATATCAATATAAATCATGCGATCTATGTGTTAGGTAAATGTTCATAGAATATGATAAACAAGTATTGTAATAGTGTAAACAACCGCGTATCAAACCCTTGACAATTAGGCTTCCAATCACTTGATACCTCAAGGCAGGCCAAGTGGGTTGTCAAACCAATAGATCTATTACTGTTACCCCGGCTCGGTATGTTAATGAGTACGCATGCTAGTGTAATAGTATACAACAACAATGATTCCAACAAGTTTAACACATCAAAAACACACATAACGAGCATAGGATTCGCATTTTTAGAGAAGTAAATATAGAGTTTGGAATTTGAGATAGAGATACATGTTACACCCCAAAGTATTAAAAGAGAAGGGGCTATGAATACTCACTTGATTGGGAGATAGGATTTGAGAGATACGTCGGATTGGGAAAGATAAGTAACTCGGAGATTACCCTAATGAATCAAATAGGGTATATGAATATAGGAAATCAAAATGAACCAAGTTCTAAGTGTTTGATAAGTGTTATGTTTGATTAGATCAAAATTACCATTTTACCCTTTTTATAGGTAAATTAGGGTTTTAGTATTTGACTAGCAATCTTATTTATTTTATACTTTTGGATTTATATATACTTATTATGTATATAAATATGTTCTAAGACAAAAAATCAAGTCCTAATACTTTCTGGTTTATTTATTATTAAATAAACATATTCAAAACCCTAATTTTGGTAAATTAATTAAATAATTACCAAAACTTACTAGATTTTGAAATAAACTTAGGGTTTTATTCATAATATGATATTATGATATTTAAAAAATTATAGAACCTTATTTCAACACCGTTTATCCAATTTTGGCAGAACAACGACTCGAAAACCCTAATTTCGGTATAATTTTATATAAAATACTAAACCTTATCAAAACTTGAAATTAACTTAGGGCTTTCTTAAAACACATTATTTTAGGATTACCTACAAAAATTCAGACCCTAATTCCAACCCAATCACCCAAAATTGAAGATTTATCTCAAGAACCCTAATTTTTGACATGAATTTAAAAAGCATACTTAGAATTCGAATTTGGAAAAACTGAAAGAGGTTATTGTTAAGCATACCTAAAGGAGCTTGACTGCTGAATTAGAGCTTCAAAGTCGAAATGAGGAGCTCGTATTGAGCGGATGAAGTTTCTGTTGCGTTTTTAGGGTTTTTGAGGGAAAATTGAGTGAATTGGTGAGGAGATTTGATGATTTGATCGTGTATTTATAGGGGTTTGGTGCGTATTTGAGTGAAGACACGTTAGGTGATGAGTATTGAGGGTAAAATGACACGAATCAGGCTCAAACGAAGCTTCTAGATCCGAAATACGTGCCCAAAAACGAGCTGATCTCGTTTCTGTTGACCAGAGGTCAACGCGTATCGCGAGGGAGGGGTACCAGGGCTGCGCGATACGCGAGCCAAGTTTGCCAGATTGGCAGATTTGGTCCCTGAGGTTTATTTATTGCATTTTAGCCCCCAGACTTCTACCGAACTGTTATTTTATGCACCAAATCATTATAAAACATGTTCATAAAAGTTTCTAAGGCTCGGGACATGCTCGATGATATACGAATACGTGCGTTTTATAACTTTCAATAAATTGCACATTTAGTCCCTCAACTTTTGTTTTATGTGTTTTACCTTTGTATCTTTCGATGTAACTAATGTTTTAAGTTCAAAATGATATTAGAATACTTTCTTAAGATTTATAAGGCTCGGGATACGTTTAACGATGTATAAAAATATTTATTTTATATATATTTATTTATATATTATTTGTTAAAAATTGTGAAAAATCATCAAAATTCATTAAAATTCATCATAATTCACCATATTGATTCGTGATATAGAATTCATTAAATATAATGTTATGGAATAATAGAATGAGAATTCTTGGAATGTACGAACTCCCGGTTAATACCGAAATCGCACGAAAACTCGTATTTTTGCTACTTTTGTTTTAAACCTCGAACTTTTACGAAACCTCACATACATTTACTTGTGTGTATGACTAGTATTACCCACAAGTATTATATATGTTTAGAATGCTAAAGTTTTCCGGTTTTGCACAATTAGCAAAAACAATTGAGTTATGGATCCGATTTGCAATGAATTGAAACATCGAATTTCACGAATATTGTGATTGAAGGATTAAATCATGGAATACATGAAATAACAATATAAGATGTGAAATGAGTCTTTATTGATTATCAACCAAGATAGAAAACGGGTCGGGTAATTACAGATGGATTAACCGAAGTGTTACAGTCTCCCCTACTTTAAGAAATTTCGTCCCGAAATTAAATTCGAGAAGACTGTCGGAACAGATGAGGATATTTAGTCTTCATTTGGTCTTCACGTTCCCAGGTAAACTCTGGTCCACGTTTAGATTCCCAACGAACCTTGACGATCGGTATGCGACTACGTTTGAGTTGTTTGACTTCGCGGTCCATGATTTCCACGGGTTTCTCAACGAATTGCATGGATTCGTCAATAGTAAGGTCTTCCAAAGGAACATGGAGACTTTCATCAGCTAGACATTTGCGAAGATTTGACACATGAAATGTAGGATGAACATTGGCTAATTCCGGAGGTAGTTCGAGTTGATAGGCTACTTTACCGACCGTTTCGAGGATTTTGAATGGGCCTACATAACGAGGTGCTAGTTTCCCTTTCTTACCAAATCGAACGATTCCTTTCCAAGGGGATACCTTTAGAAGGACTAGATCGCCGACTTTGAATTCAAGGGGCTTTCGTCGTTTATCAGCATAGCTTTTCTGACGACTTCTAGCAGCGAGTAGGTTGTTTCGAACTTGAGAAATTCTGTCACTCGTTTCTTGTATTAGTTCGGGACCAGTGATTTGAGCTTCACCAATCTCGTTCCAACATACGGGTGAACGACATTTTCTACCGTAGAGTGCTTCAAACGGTGCCATGCCGATGCTCGAGTGATAACTGTTGTTATATGAAAACTCGGCTAATGGTAAATGGGAATCCCAATTTCCACCAAAATCAATGACACAAGCGCGAAGCATATCCTCTAGGGTTTGGATTGTGCGTTCAGTCTGGCCATCAGTTTGTGGATGATAAGCAGTGCTGAGGTCCAAACGAGTTCCCAAGGTAGATTGAAGAGATTGCCAAAAATGAGAGATAAAACGACCGTCCCGATCTGATATGATATTCAAAGGAGTACCGTGACGACAAACGATCTGTTTGACGTAAATACGGGCCAATTTCTCAACTCCATCGCTTTCGCAAATGGGGAGAAAGTGAGCAGATTTGGTTAAACGGTCGACAATGACCCAAATGCTATCATGACCACTAGAAGTACGCGGGAGTTTAGTAATGAAATCCATTGAGATGTTTTCCCATTTCCATTCAGGTACTGCTGGTTGTTCGAGTAATCCAAATGGTCGTTGGTGCTCGGCTTTGACTTTTGAGCAAGTAAGACATTTAGCCACAAAGAGCGCGATGTCTTTCTTCATTCCAGGCCACCAATAATGAGTACGAAGATCCTGGTACATTTTATCTGCACCGGGATGAATGGAGTAACGAGATTTGTGAATCTCGTTCATGATGGTGGTACGAAGATCGTCTCGGTTAGGAATCCAGAGACGATTCATGAAATAAAGGAGACCATTGGGTTTAGTTTCTAGTTGAAGTTCAGCACCACAAGACATTTCTTCGTACATGTTACCCTCGGTAACAGATATGTGTTGAGCCTCAAAAATACGGGTTTGAAGATCAGATAACGGATAAGTGGTTTGAAAAAGAATTGGTTTAAGGTGTTCCTTACGACTAAGTGCATCGGCCACAACATTTGCTTTACCTGGATGGTAGAGAATATTGCAGTCATAGTCGTTCAGAAGTTCAACCCAACGACGCTGACGCATGTTGAGTTCCTTTTGATTGAAAATGTGTTGAAGGCTTTTGTGATCAGTATAGATTATGCATTTGGTTCCATAAAGGTAGTGTCTCCAAATCTTCAAGGCAAATACAACCGCACCAAGCTCGAGATCGTGCGTTGTATAATTCTTTTCATGAATCTTGAGTTGTCTTGAAGCGTAGGCGATCACTTTTCCTCGTTGCATGAGAACGCAACCGAGGCCTAGATTTGAGGCGTCGCAGTAAACGACAAAGTCGTCGTTTCCGTCAGGAAGAGTTAAAATAGGAGCATTGCATAACTTCTGTTTGAGAGTTTGAAATGCCTCTTCCTGAGCAGGACCCCACTCAAATATTTTGTCTTTTTGTGTTAAGGCGGTGAGTGGAACTGCGATTTTTGAAAAGTTTGAGATAAAGCGTCGATAATAACCTGCTAGTCCAAGGAATGAGCGGATTTCAGTAGGGGTACTTGGGGTACTCCAACTTTTTATGGCTTGGATTTTGGCAGGATCAACATGAATACCTTTGTCATTAACAATGTGTCCTAAAAACTGAACTTCTTTAAGCCAAAATTCACATTTAGAGAATTTGGCATAAAGTTGTTCTTTCTTTAAGAGCTCCAAGATTTGACGTAGGTGAGTTTCGTGTTCAGACCTTGATTTAGAGTAAATGAGGATATCGTCAATAAAGACGATGACGAATTTGTCAAGATATGGTTTACAAACGCGATTCATGAGATCCATGAATACCGCAGGTGCGTTTGTTAATCCAAATGGCATAACGGTGAATTCAAAATGACCATAACGAGTGCGGAAAGCGGTTTTATGAACATCCTCCTCTGTAACACGAAGTTGATGATAACCAGAACGAAGATCGATTTTTGAAAAACAATTGGCTCCTTGAAGTTGATCAAAAAGGTCATCGATTCGAGGTAATGGGTATCGATTCTTAATGGTAAGTTTATTGAGTTCGCGATAATCGATACACATTCGGAATGTACCATCCTTCTTTTTGACAAATAAGACAGGTGCTCCCCAAGGTGAGGAACTAGGTCGAATGAATCCTTTGTCAGAAAGTTCCTGGAGTTGTTTAGATAATTCCTGCATTTCCGAGGGTGCTAGGCGATATGGTGACTTTGCAACAGGAGTGGCACCAGGAACAAGGTCGATGCGAAAATCGACTTGACGAACAGGAGGTAGACCCTTTATGTCTTCAGGAAAGACTTCAGGATAATCTCGAACGATTGGGATCTTTTCGATTTTATGTTCTTCCTCCCGAACTTCCATGATGTGGGCCAGAAATGCTACATACTCCTTGCGTAAGTACTTTCGGGCTTTAGTACAGGACATGAGCTTCAGCCCGTTTGATGGTTTATCGCCATGAATCGTAAGGATTTGATTATTCGGACGAGGTAGACGAATGATTTTGTCAAAGCAAACGAGTTCAGCGTGATGTCGAGATAACCAATCCATGCCAATGATAATATCAAAGCTTCCAAGAATCATAGGTATTAAATCAATAGGATAGATGTGATCTTTGAAGTTTAGTGTACAATTGCGAATGATAGAATTGAGAGTGACTGGCTTTCCATCCGCAATTTCGACCGAAATGGAAGGATTAAGAATAGTACGTGGCATAGCAAGTAAGGGTTCAAATTCCAAGGAAACAAAACTCTTATCGGCACCCGAATCAAATAAAATAGAAGCGTAACGATTATTGACTAAGAACGTACCGTTAACGACTTCCTGGTTAACCTGAGCTTGGTTGGTATTGAGATTGAAAGCACGAGCAGGTGCTCCACGATTATTGTTGATCGGAGGGTTGGTGTTTGCAAGTCTGGGACAGGCACTGCGGAAGTGACCAGGGTCTCCACAGTTGTAGCAGGCTCGGATATTTGGAACTTGAGCATTCATAGGTTGAGCCAGACGTTGAGTCATAGGTTGAGTCCTCAAAGGTTGAGCTTGCATTGGAAAGCGACAAACGTTGATCCTATGACCAAAACGTCCGCAATTGTCACACTTCCAGCAAGGAGTAGTGGTAGGATGATGATATTTACACATATGGCACTCAGGATGGGGTCCAACATAAGGTTTCTTGGCAGGAGGAGCAGCAGGTTTGGAAGGAGTAGCGGTGGTAGGAGTGGTGGTTACAGCGAAGTTTTTAGCATTCCTCTTCCTTTTATTTGATTTAGCAGACGAGGACTCGGCTTTAACCTCCTTTTCCTTCCCCTTGTTCTTAGTTTTTGCTTCCTTCTTGTACCCTTTCCGAGTCAAGTTCCCGGCTTTAACATGATTATCAGTCAACCTTCCAGCAAGGCGCATGGCTTCATCGAGAGTTGGGGGTTTACTTGCCCAGAGAGCATTTTGGATGATCATAGGCAGACCACCAATGAAATTTTCAATGCATATGTAGTCGGGAGAGGCCTTATCAGGTAACAAAAGCTTTAGTTCTTGGAAACGATCCATATAAGCTTGACTTTCTCCACTATCTTGTTCCAAGTCATGAAATTCGTCTTCGAGCATCTTCATTTCACTACGCGGGCAGAATTTTTCTTTGATGATATCCTTGAATTGGTTCCAAGGTAAAGCCAGAGCGTTATCAGAACCACGGAGTCGTTTTTCGCCATTCCACCAAGTAAGGGCCTTCTTGGTCAAAGAACTGGCAGCACGACAGACCTTCAAGTTTTCAGGGCACTCACTGTTGGTGAAGGTATTCTCCATACCTTCGAACCATTGGAGTAGACCGGTAGGGCCTTCAGATCCAGAAAACTTGGGAGGGTTACATGAGTTGAAATGCTTGAATGAGCAATTAGTAGCAGCATCGTGATTGTTGTGATTAGTATCCAGACCTTGTTGAAGTTGAACCATCATATTAGGAATGACGGTTGCCATCTGGGTGGCGATTAAAGAGGCCATTTTGCGGTCCTTGTTGCCCTTGCGCTGACCACGGAAACGAGTCGACATGCTAAAGAGAAAAAAAATGTTCGTGAGACTAGTGAAAAGACATGATTGATAATCAATTTGGAATGCGAGTGGTTGTTGCATGTGTCATTAGAGAATCATAGAATATCAAGGATCTTTGTAAAACATAGAATCACGTTGTTCTTTGATAATGGAATGGTTCTCGTTTCCCGATTGGGAAATTACAACCGTGACTAATCAGAGTTATTAATGGTTCTTAGCAGTATATGACATGCTTTGGCCTAATAGGTTCCGATACTCTCACCAAGGACTCCCAAATAGACATCCAGGCCCATACGGCTGATCCGGGCTTATACGAAATGTCTGTTTGGATAGACCCTAGCTACCGGCATCTTCCCCCTTCCAGTTACTACATGTCTACTGACAAAAGCCTAACCCCGACGGATTTAAAATCAGAATTCAATTTCCTAAAATGGTACGTAAGGCACCATTACTAAGGAAATAGGCTAGGAAGCCTAAAGATTCCGTGTGTGTAAGTGTTTTAACAGTAAGACGAGATTTTGAGAAAGACATAGTTAAATAGCAAATAAGGACATCATATAATATAATAGGCATACTAACATGAGTTAATCATGTGGGACACCTAAGGCATAGTCTAGGTTATCCAGTTCTAATAACCTAAATCCCTATAACCAAGGCTCTGATACCAATCTGTCACACCCCAACCGACGGCGGAATATGTCGGGGCATGATGATTGTCCAGATGCTCATGACAACTAATTAAAGTTGAAATATATTTAACAAGCCTTTTTATTTCATATATTGGAGTATGTTACAAACAGAAAACAGACAAAACATAACAACATAGATAATGTAATTTAAACGTCGTTTAACTAGGTCCAGCGTCCTATAGTGATCATATACTGGCTCAAACACGATTACCTGCAACATGTATAAGATAAAGTGTCAACTACAAAAGTAGTTGGTGAGTAAACATAGGTTTAATACGTAATATCAGTATAAATCATGCGATCTATGTGTTAGGTAAATGTTCATAGAATATGATAAACAAGTATTGTAATAGTGTAAACAACCGCGTATCAAACCCTTGACAATTAGGCTTCCAATCACTTGATACCTCAAGGCAGGCCAAGTGGGTTGTCAAACCAATAGATCTATTACTGTTACCCCGGCTCGGTATGTTAATGAGTACGCATGCTAGTGTAATAGTATACAACAACAATGATTCCAACAAGTTTAACACATCAAAAACACACATAACGAGCATAGGATTCGCATTTTTAGAGAAGTAAATATAGAGTTTGGAATTTGAGATAGAGATACATGTTACACCCCAAAGTATTAAAAGAGAAGGGGCTATGAATACTCACTTGATTGGGAGATAGGATTTGAGAGATACGTCGGATTGGGAAAGATAAGTAACTCGGAGATTACCCTAATGAATCAAATAGGGTATATGAATATAGGAAATCAAAATGAACCAAGTTCTAAGTGTTTGATAAGTGTTATGTTTGATTAGATCAAAATTACCATTTTACCCTTTTTATAGGTAAATTAGGGTTTTAGTATTTGACTAGCAATCTTATTTATTTTATACTTTTGGATTTATATATACTTATTATGTATATAAATATGTTCTAAGACAAAAAATCAAGTCCTAATACTTTCTGGTTTATTTATTATTAAATAAACATATTCAAAACCCTAATTTTGGTAAATTAATTAAATAATTACCAAAACTTACTAGATTTTGAAATAAACTTAGGGTTTTATTCATAATATGATATTATGATATTTAAAAAATTATAGAACCTTATTTCAACACCGTTTATCCAATTTTGGCAGAACAACGACTCGAAAACCCTAATTTCGGTATAATTTTATATAAAATACTAAACCTTATCAAAACTTGAAATTAACTTAGGGCTTTCTTAAAACACATTATTTTAGGATTACCTACAAAAATTCAGACCCTAATTCCAACCCAATCACCCAAAATTGAAGATTTATCTCAAGAACCCTAATTTTTGACATGAATTTAAAAAGCATACTTAGAATTCGAATTTGGAAAAACTGAAAGAGGTTATTGTTAAGCATACCTAAAGGAGCTTGACTGCTGAATTAGAGCTTCAAAGTCGAAATGAGGAGCTCGTATTGAGCGGATGAAGTTTCTGTTGCGTTTTTAGGGTTTTTGAGGGAAAATTGAGTGAATTGGTGAGGAGATTTGATGATTTGATCGTGTATTTATAGGGGTTTGGTGCGTATTTGAGTGAAGACACGTTAGGTGATGAGTATTGAGGGTAAAATGACACGAATCAGGCTCAAACGAAGCTTCTAGATCCGAAATACGTGCCCAAAAACGAGCTGATCTCGTTTCTGTTGACCAGAGGTCAACGCGTATCGCGAGGGAGGGGTACCAGGGCTGCGCGATACGCGAGCCAAGTTTGCCAGATTGGCAGATTTGGTCCCTGAGGTTTATTTATTGCATTTTAGCCCCCAGACTTCTACCGAACTGTTATTTTATGCACCAAATCATTATAAAACATGTTCATAAAAGTTTCTAAGGCTCGGGACATGCTCGATGATATACGAATACGTGCGTTTTATAACTTTCAATAAATTGCACATTTAGTCCCTCAACTTTTGTTTTATGTGTTTTACCTTTGTATCTTTCGATGTAACTAATGTTTTAAGTTCAAAATGATATTAGAATACTTTCATAAGATTTATAAGGCTCGGGATACGTTTAACGATGTATAAAAATATTTATTTTATATATATTTATTTATATATTATTTGTTAAAAATTGTGAAAAATCATCAAAATTCATTAAAATTCATCATAATTCACCATATTGATTCGTGATATAGAATTCATTAAATATAATGTTATGGAATAATAGAATGAGAATTCTTGGAATGTACGAACTCCCGGTTAATACCGAAATCGCACGAAAACTCGTATTTTTGCTACTTTTGTTTTAAACCTCGAACTTTTACGAAACCTCACATACATTTACTTGTGTGTATGACTAGTATTACCCACAAGTATTATATATGTTTAGCTTGCTAAAGTTTTCCGGTTTTGCACAATTAGCAAAAACAATTGAGTTATGGATCCGATTTGCAATGAATTGAAACATCGAATTTCACGAATATTGTGATTGAAGGATTAAATCATGGAATACATGAAATAACAATATAAGATGTGAAATGAGTCTTTATTGATTATCAACCAAGATAGAAAACGGGTCGGGTAATTACAGATGGATTAACCGAAGTGTTACAATTGGTGCCGATAGAATCTTCGTGTCTACTGAATTTGGCCAATTACTTGAAAATACTCCTGTTGCCTTAGACACTATAAGTTCACATTAGAATTAGCAAATGGAGAATTAGTAGAAACTGGAATAATCTATCAAAATTGCTTGCTAGAACTCTCCGACCATTCCTTCAGCATTGATTTGATGCCCGTTGAATTAGAAAGTTTTGATGTAATCATTGGTATGGATTGGTTATCAAAGAACCATGTAGAAATTGTGTTCCATGAGAAAATAGTTAGAGTGCCACTTGTAGATGGCAACACTCTGAACATGCAAGGCGAAAAGAGTGGAACCAAACTAAATCTCATATCTAGTATGAAGGCACGAAAATTCCTTCGTAAAGGATGCCACGCCATTCTAGCACATGTAACTGAGAAGAAACCGAAGGAGAAGCGTATAGAAGATGTTCCCGTTGTTCGCGAATACCCATAAGTTATTCCCGAAGACTTGCCAGGTTTACCTCCAACGTGACAAGTAGAGTTTCGCATTGATTTAGCACCTTGTGCCGCCCCCGTAGCCAGATCTCTGTACCGTCTGGCACCGTCATAAATGCAAGAGTTATCTAGTCAATTACAAGAATTGCTAGATAAAGGCTTTATCCGTCCAAGCCACTCTCCATGGGGAGCGAACGTGTTATTTGTTAAAAAGAAAGATGGAACATTCCGGATGTGCATTGACTACAGGGAATTAAACAAACTGATCGTGAAGAACCGTTACCCGCTTCCAAGGATCGATGACCTATTTGATCAACTTCAAGGATCAAGCTTCTACTCCAAGATCGATCTGAGATCAGGATACCATCAACTCAGAGTTAGAGATGAAGATGTTTCGAAGACAGCGTTCAGAACACGCTATGGCCATTATGAGTTCCTTGTAATTCCATTTGGTTAGACAAACGCACCAGCTGTGTTCATGGATTTAATGAACCGCATATGCAAACCATATCTCGATAAATTTGTTATCGTGTTCATTGACGACATCCTTATCTAATCCCGTAGTAAGGAAGAACACGAACAACATCTGAGACTTATCCTGGAATTGTTGAAGAAGGAAGAAATTTATGCGAACTTTTCCAAATGTGACTTTTGGATTCGTGAAGTACACTTTTTGGGTCATGTGATCAACGATCGAGGTATTCACGTGGATCCCACAAAAATTAAAGCAATCAAGGATTGGAGTACGCCTACGACTCCAACCGAGATTTGACAATTCTTAGGTCTCGCTGGCTATTATCGCCGATTCATTGAGAATTTCTCAAAGATAGCCCAGCCACTGACTGCTCTGACCCAAAAACATAAGAAGTTCATATGGGATGCCAAGACTGAAGCAGCATTCCAGTTGTTGAAGCAAAATCTATGTGATGCACTGATTCTACCACTACCCGATGGAATCAAAGACTTCGTTGTATACTTCGATGCTTCGCATCAAGGTTTAGGTTATGTATTAATGCAACGAGAGAAGGTCATCGCCTACGCATCACGACAATTGAAGATTCACGAGAACAATTATACGACCCATGATTTGGAACTCGGAGCCGTTGTCTTTGCTCTTAAAATCTGGAGGCACTATCTTTAAGAAACTCAGTGCACCATATTCACCGATCACAAGAGCCTCCAACACATTTTCAATCAGAGGGAATTGAACATGAGACAACGTCGATGGGTAGAACTGCTAAATGATTACGAATGCAAGATTCGTTATCACCCGGGCAAGGCTAACGTTGTAGCTGACGCTTTGAGCAGGAAAGAATGCGTCAAACCACTTCAAGTTCGAGCGTCAAGTATGACCATACGCTCGAATCTCACTTCGCAAGTGCGTGACGCTCAGATTGAAGTCCTCAAACCGGAAAACCTAACTGAAGAAGGTTTACGTGGAATGGAGAAGCAACTGGAAGAGAAACCCGACGGGACCAAGAACTTCATGGATAGACTATGGGTACCTGTCTATGGAGGGCTAAGGCAATTAGTATTCGATGAGGCTCACAAGTCAAGATATTCCATTCATCCCGGATCAGAGAAGATATACCACGGACTGAAGAAACAATTATGGTGGCCAAACATGAAGGCCGAGATAGCCACCTATGTCGGCAAATGTTTAACATGTTCAAAGGTCAAAGTCGAATACCAGAAACCCTCTGGATTGTTGACTCAGCCGGTAATCCCAGAATGGAAATGGGAAGAAATATCCATGGACTTTATCATGAAATTGCCTAAGTCTAGATCTGGATATGACGCTATCTGGGTGATAGTAGATCGATTGACAAAATCTGCACACTTCCTACCAGTCAAAGAGAAGGATAACATGGATAGGCGAGCCAAACTCTACATTAAGGAAGTCTTCACACGACACTGTGTGCCTATATCTATCATATCCGATCGTGATAGCCGTTTCACCGCAAACTTTTGGAGATCTCTACAGAAAGCTTTGGGTACTCGACTCGATATGAGTACTACCTACCATCCACAGACAGATGGCCAAAGTGAGAGAACGATCCAAACACTTAAAGATATGCTGAGAGCATGTGTGATTGAATTTGGACCCAATTGGGACGAGCATCTCCCTCTTGCCGAATTCTCTTATAATAATAATTATCATACCAGCATTCAAGCCACCCCCTTTGAAGCACTTTATGGAAGAAAATGTAGATCCCCACTCTCCTGGACTGAGATTGGAGACAGTCAGTTAACTGGTCCCGAGTTAATCTTTGAAACGACTGAGAAGATCTTTTAAGTCCGCAATCGTCTGAAAGCTGCCAGAGACAGACAAAAGAGCTACGCCGACAACCGACGCAAACCCTTGTCCTTTAAAAAGGGTGATCGCGTCATGCTAAAGGTGTCACCTTGGAAAGGTGTCATCAGGTTCGGCAAACGAGGAAAGCTCGACCCTCGTTACATTGGTCCCTTTGAGATCACCGAGACCATCGGACTAGTAGCTTACCGACTACGCCTGCCTGCCGAACTAAGCAGCGTACATGATGTCTTTCACGTCTATAATCTTAAGAAATGTTTATCCAATGAAACGCTCATCGTCCCTCTTGATGAAATTCAAGTTGACGAGACCCTGCACTTCATTGCGGAACCTGTCGAGATACTTGACCGAGAAATTAAAAAGCTGAAGCATAGCCGTATTCCCA
>JBCNJP010006098.1:0-14146 GCA_039602395.1 Deinandra increscens subsp. villosa
GTTTAGTGTATCTAGTAATTTCTTAACAACTTAAACTTGTTAGATTTAAATCAGCATTTTGGTTAGCATGACATATTATTGATAGAATTTCTTTCGCAGCCTCTTTAGTGTTGTATGCTAGATGAGAAACGATATTTGGCATCTCTAAATTTTGCTTGAATGCTCATTTTTACCTTTTGTTTGTTGGTGATATGAGAGAAATGTTTTACTTACGAAGTGTTATTTTTCGCAACATACGTAGACCATTTTTACGAACTGTTTTTTTTTTCTCCCTCAATAGTTTGCTTTACGTATATTTGTGTGTTCGGTTGTTGTAGAAAGATCTTTAATCGTAGTATTTTTTGAGATGAATCTAAAATTGTGTTGTGTGCGTGTATTTGTTCATTAGGCGTAAGAACAAAAATAATCTTCTAGACACATTAAGAAATAAACCCAAAAGTATTATGATAGATCAGTCAAAGATTGAATTAATAAGAAGTTGCCCTCTTCGTAGATCATGAATATGAATAGAAACTAAATAGTATGATCATAGATCAATCAAAGAGTAATCAATAAAGAGCAGCCGTCTTCATGTTTTATGAATAAAAACCATAAGATTAGGAATTTGAGCTCGAGTTATTAGGTCTTTGTGATAAAAAAAATTTGGTTGTAAGTTATAGGAATCTTAACATAAAGTTGAAAGCCTTTGTAGGAGCCCAATATCAATAAAGCCCCAAGTCCATAACAATACAAGTGCTCATAAAGCCAAAGGCCTATAGAGCCTAAGACCTATAAAGCTGAACGCCTAAGGCCTATAAAGCCTTAGCCGATGGTCCTAAAGCATAAAGCCTATGGCCTCAAGCGGAAAGCCTACGGTGTAAAGCCTATAGCCTAAGGCCTAAAGCATATGCCCACGCCTTAAGGCCTATAAAGCTTAAGGCCCATAAAGCCCAAGACTTACAAAGCTGAACGCCCGAGGCCTATAAAGCCTTAGCCGATGGCCTAAAGCATAAAGCCTATGGCCTCAAGCGGAAAGCCTAAAGTCTAAAGCCTAAAGCCCGTAGCCTAAAAAGCCTAATCCCTTAAAGCCTAAAGCCCAAAACCCAAAGTTTAAAGCCTAAAGCCTATATAGCATAACCTTAAACCCAAAAGCAAAAAATCTAAAGCTCAAAGGCCAAATCCCAAAGCCAAGAACCCAAAGTTTAAAGCCTGAAAGCCTAATAATGTAGGTGTCCAATAATTGAACCACGATGAAGAGCATTAAAAGCCACTTGAAATTTAAGTGATTTTAAAACCATTTAAAAATTTTAACCAAAATTTTACTTGTGCTTGGTTTAGTGTATCTAGTAATTTCTTAACAACTTAAACTTGTTAGATTTAAATCAGCATTTTGGTTAGCATGACATATTATTGATAGAATTTCTTTCGCAGCCCTCTTTTGTCTTGTATGCTAGATGAGAAACGATATTTGGCATCTCTAAATTTTGCTTGAATGCTCATTTTTACCTTTTGTTTGTTGGTGATATGAGAGAAATGTTTCACTTACGAAGTGTTATTTTTCGCAACATACGTAGACCATTTTTACGAACTGTTTTTTTTTCTCCCTCAATAGTTTGCTTTACGTATATTTGTGTGTTCGGTTGTTGTAGAAAGATCTTTAATCGTAGTATTTTTTTAGATGAATCTAAAATTGTGTTGTGTGCGTGTATTTGTTCATTAGGCGTAAGAACAAAAATAATCTTCCAGACACATTAAGAAATAAACCCAAAAGTATTATGATAGATCAGTCAAAGATTGAATTAATAAGAAGTTGCCCTCTTCGTAGATCATGAATATGAATAGAAACAAAATAGTATGATCATAGATCAATCAAAGAGTAATTAATAAAGAGCAGCCGTCTTCATGTTTTATGAATAAAAACCATAAGATTAGGAATTTGAGCTCGAGTTATTAGGTCTTTGTGATAAAAAAAATTTGGTTGTAAGTTATAGGATTCTTAACATAAAGTTGAAAGCCTTTGTAAGAGCCCAATATCAATAAAGCCCTAAGCCCATAACAATACAAGTGCTCATAAAGCCAAAGGCCTATAGAGCCTAAGACCTATAAAGCTGAACGCCTAAGGCCTATAAAGCCTTAGCCGATGGTCCTAAAGCATAAAGCCTATGGCCTCAAGCGGAAAGCCTACGGTGTAAAGCCTATAGCCTAAGGCCTAAAGCATATGCCCACGCCTTAAGGCCTATAAAGCTAAAGGCCCATAAAGCCCAAGACTTACAAAGCTGAACGCCCGAGGCCTATAAAGCCTTAGCCGATGGCCTAAAGCATAAAGCCTATGGCCTCAAGAGGAAAGCCTAAAGTCTAAAGCCTAAAGCCCGTAGCCTAAAAAGCCTTATCCCTTAAAGCCTAAAGCCCAAAACCCAAAGTTTAAAGCCTAAAGCCTATATAGCATAACCTTAAACCCAAAAGCAAAAAATCTAAAGCTCAAAGGCCAAATCCCAAAGCCAAGAACCCAAAGTTTAAAGCCTGAAAGCCTAATAATGTAGGTGTCCAATAATTGAACCACGGTGAAGAGCATTAAAAGCCACTTGGAATTTAAGTGATTTTAAAACCATTTAAAAATTTTAACCAAAATTTTACTTGTGCTTGGTTTAGTGTATCTAGTAATTTCTTAACAACTTAAACTTGTTAGATTTAAATCAGCATTTTGGTTAGCATGACATATTATTGATAGAATTTCTTTCGCAGCCCTCTTTAGTGTTGTATGCTAGATGAGAAACGATATTTGGCATCTCTAAATTTTGCTTGAATGCTCATTTTTACCTTTTGTTTGTTGGTGATATGAGAGAAATGTTTCACTTACGAAGTGTTATTTTTCGCAACATACGTAGACCATTTTTACGAACTGTTTTTTTTTTCTCCCTCAATAGTTTGCTTTACGTATATTTGTGTGTTCGGTTGTTGTAGAAAGATCTTTAATCGTAGTATTTTTTGAGATGAATCTAAAATTGTGTTGTGTGCGTATATTTGTTCATTAGGCGTAAGAACAAAAATAATCTTCCAGACACATTAAGAAATAAACCCAAAAGTATTATGATAGATCAGTCAAAGATTGAATTAATAAGAAGTTGCCCTCTTCGTAGATCATGAATATGAATAGAAACTAAATAGTATGATCATAGATCAATCAAAGAGTAATCAATAAAGAGCAGCCGTCTTCATGTTTTATGAATAAAAACCATAAGATTAGGAATTTGAGCTCGAGTTATTAGGTCTTTGTGATAAAAAAAATTTGGTTGTAAGTTATAGGATTCTTAACATAAAGTTGAAAGCCTTTGTAAGAGCCCAATATCAATAAAGCCCTAAGCCCATAACAATACAAGTGCTCATAAAGCCAAAGGCCTATAGAGCCTAAGACCTATAAAGCTGAACGCCTAAGGCCTATAAAGCCTTAGCCGATGGTCCTAAAGCATAAAGCCTATGGCCTCAAGCGGAAAGCCTACGGTGTAAAGCCTATAGCCTAAGGCCTAAAGCATATGCCCACGCCTTAAGGCCTATAAAGCTAAAGGCCCATAAAGCCCAAGACTTACAAAGCTGAACGCCCGAGGCCTATAAAGCCTTAGCCGATGGCCTAAAGCATAAAGCCTATGGCCTCCAGCGGAAAGCCTAAAGTCTAAAGCCTAAAGCCCGTAGCCTAAAAAGCCTAATCCCTTAAAGCCTAAAGCCCAAAACCCAAAGTTTAAAGCCTAAAGCCTATATAGCATAACCTTAAACCCAAAAGCAAAAAATCTAAAGCTCAAAGGCCAAATCCCAAAGCCAAGAACCCAAAGTTTAAAGCCTGAAAGCCTAATAATGTAGGTGTCCAATAATTGAACCACGGTGAAGAGCATTAAAAGCCACTTGGAATTTAAGTGATTTTAAAACCATTTAAAAATTTTAACCAAAATTTTACTTGTGCTTGGTTTAGTGTATCTAGTAATTTCTTAACAACTTAAACTTGTTAGATTTAAATCATCATTTTGGTTAGCATGACATATTATTGATAGACTTTCTTTCGCATCCCTCTTTAGTGTTGTATGCTAGATGAGAAACGATATTTGGCATCTCTAAATTTTGCTTGAATGCTCATTTTTACCTTTTGTTTGTTGGTGATATGAGAGAAATGTTTCACTTACGAAGTGTTATTTTTCGCAACATACGTAGACCATTTTTACGAACTGTTTTTTTTTCTCCCTCAATAGTTTGCTTTATGTATATTTGTGTGTTCGGTTGTTGTAAAAAAATCTTTAATCGTAGTATTTTTTGAGATGAATCTAAAATTGTGTTGTGTGCGTGTATTTGTTCATTAGGCGTAAGAACAAAAATAATCTTCCAGACACATTAAGAAATAAACCCAAAAGTATTATGATAGATCAGTCAAAGATTGAATTAATAAGAAGTTGCCCTCTTCGTAGATCATGAATATGAATAGAAACTAAATAGTATGATCATAGATCAATCAAAGAGTAATCAATAAAGAGCAGCCGTCTTCATGTTTTATGAATAAAAACCATAAGATTAGGAATTTGAGCTCGAGTTATTAGGTCTTTGTGATAAAAAAAATTTGGTTGTAAGTTATAGGATTCTTAACATAAAGTTGAAAGCCTTTGTAAGAGCCCAATATCAATAAAGCCCTAAGCCCATAACAATACAAGTGCTCATAAAGCCAAAGGCCTATAGAGCCTAAGACCTATAAAGCCTTAGCCGATGGTCCTAAAGCATAAAGCCTATGGCCTCAAGCGGAAAGCCTACGGTGTAAAGCCTATAGCCTAAGGCCTAAAGCATATGCCCACGCCTTAAGGCCTATAAAGCTAAAGGCCCATAAAGCCCAAGACTTACAAAGCTGAACGCCCGAGGCCTATAAAGCCTTAGCCGATGGCCTAAAGCATAAAGCCTATGGCCTCAAGTGGAAAGCCTAAAGTCTAAAGCCTAAAGCCCGTAGCCTAAAAAGCCTTATCCCTTAAAGCCTAAAGCCCAAAACCCAAAGTTTAAAGCCTAAAGCCTATATAGCATAACCTTAAACCCAAAAGCAAAAAATCTAAAGCTCAAAGGCCAAATCCCAAAGCCAAGAACCCAAAGTTTAAAGCCTGAAAGCCTAATAATGTAGGTGTCCAATAATTGAACCACGGTGAAGAGCATTAAAAGCCACTTGGAATTTAAGTGATTTTAAAACCATTTAAAAATTTTAACCAAAATTTTACTTGTGCTTGGTTTAGTGTATCTAGTAATTTCTTAACAACTTAAACTTGTTAGATTTAAATCAGCATTTTGGTTAGCATGACATATTATTGATAGAATTTCTTTCGCAGCCCTCTTTAGTGTTGTATGCTAGATGAGAAACGATATTTGGCATCTCTAAATTTTGCTTGAATGCTCATTTTTACCTTTTGTTTGTTGGTGATATGAGAGAAATGTTTCACTTACGAAGTGTTATTTTTCGCAACATACGTAGACCATTTTTACGAACTGTTTTTTTTTCTCCCTCAATAGTTTGCTTTACGTATATTTGTGTGTTCGGTTGTTGTAGAAAGATCTTTAATCGTAGTATTTTTTGAGATGAATCTAAAATTGTGTTGTGTGCGTGTATTTGTTCATTAGGCGTAAGAACAAAAATAATCTTCCAGACACATAATAAACCCAAAAGTATTATGATAGATCAGTCAAAGATTGAATTAATAAGAAGTTGCCCTCTTCGTAGATCATGAATATGAATAGAAACTAAATAGTATGATCATAGATCAATCAAAGAGTAATCAATAAAGAGCAGCCGTCTTCATCTTTTATGAATAAAAACCATAAGATTAGGAATTTGAGCTCGAGTTATTAGGTCTTTGTGATAAAAAAAATTTGGTTGTAAGTTATAGGATTCTTAACATAAAGTTGAAAGCCTTTGTAAGAGCCCAATATCAATAAAGCCCTAAGCCCATAACAATACAAGTGCTCATAAAGCCAAAGGCCTATAGAGCCTAAGACCTATAAAGCTGAACGCCTAAGGCCTATAAAGCCTTAGCCGATGGTCCTAAAGCATAAAGCCTATGGCCTCAAGCGGAAAGCCTACGATGTAAAGCCTATAGCCTTAGGCCTAAAGCATATGCCCACGCCTTAAGGCCTATAAAGCTAAAGGCCCATAAAGCCCAAGACTTACAAAGCTGAACGCCCGAGGCCTATAAAGCCTTAGCCGATGGCCTAAAGCATAAAGCCTATGGCCTCAAGCGGAAAGCCTAAAGTCTAAAGCCTAAAGCCCGTAGCCTAAAAAGCCTTATCCCTTAAAGCCTAAAGCCCAAAACCCAAAGTTTAAAGCCTAAAGCCTATATAGCATAACCTTAAACCCAAAAGCAAAAAATCTAAAGCTCAAAGGCCAAATCCCAAAGCCAAGAACCCAAAGTTTAAAGCCTTAAAGCCTAATAATGTAGGTGTCCAATAATTGAACCACGATGAAGAGCATTAAAAGCCACTTGGAATTTAAGTGATTTTAAAACCATTTAAAAATTTTAACCAAAATTTTACTTGTGCTTGGTTTAGTGTATCTAGTAATTTCTTAACAACTTAAACTTGTTAGATTTAAATCAGCATTTTGGTTAGCATGACATATTATTGATAGAATTTCCTTCGCAGCCCTCTTTAGTGTTGTATGCTAGATGAGAAACGATATTTGGCATCTCTAAATTTTGCTTGAATGCTCATTTTTACCTTTTGTTTGTTGGTGATATGAGAGAAATGTTTCACTTACGAAGTGTTATTTTTCGCAACATACGTAGACCATTTTTACGAACTGTTTTTTTTTTCTCCCTCAATAGTTTGCTTTACGTATATTTGTGTGTTCGGTTGTTGTAGAAAGATCTTTAATCGTAGTATTTTTTGAGATGAATCTAAAATTGTGTTGTGTGCGTGTATTTGTTCATTAGGCGTAAGAACAAAAATAATCTTCCAGACACATTAAGAAATAAACCCAAAAGTATTATGATAGATCAGTCAAAGATTGAATTAATAAGAAGTTGCCCTCTTCGTAGATCATGAATATGAATAGAAACTAAATTGTATGATCATAGATCAATCAAAGAGTAATCAATAAAGAGCAGCCGTCTTCATGTTTTATGAATAAAAACCATAAGATTAGGAATTTGAGCTCGAGTTATTAGGTCTTTGTGATAAAAAAAAATTTGGTTGTAAGTTATAGGATTCTTAACATAAAGTTGAAAGCCTTTGTAAGAGCCCAATATCAATAAAGCCCTAAGCCCATAACAATACAAGTGCTCATAAAGCCAAAGGCCTATAGAGCCTAAGACCTATAAAGCTGAACGCCTAAGGCCTATAAAGCCTTAGCCGATGGTCCTAAAGCATAAAGCCTATGGCCTCAAGCGGAAAGCCTACGATGTAAAGCCTATAGCCTTAGGCCTAAAGCATATGCCCACGCCTTAAGGCCTATAAAGCTAAAGGCCCATAAAGCCCAAGACTTACAAAGCTGAACGCCCGAGGCCTATAAAGCCTTAGCCGATGGCCTAAAGCATAAAGCCTATGGCCTCAAGCGGAAAGCCTAAAGTCTAAAGCCTAAAGCCCGTAGCCTAAAAAGCCTTATCCCTTAAAGCCTAAAGCCCAAAACCCAAAGTTTAAAGCCTAAAGCCTATATAGCATAACCTTAAACCCAAAAGCAAAAAATCTAAAGCTCAAAGGCCAAATCCCAAAGCCAAGAACCCAAAGTTTAAAGCCTTAAAGCCTAATAATGTAGGTGTCCAATAATTGAACCACGATGAAGAGCATTAAAAGCCACTTGGAATTTAAGTGATTTTAAAACCATTTAAAAATTTTAACCAAAATTTTACTTGTGCTTGGTTTAGTGTATCTAGTAATTTCTTAACAACTTAAACTTGTTAGATTTAAATCAGCATTTTGGTTAGCATGACATATTATTGATAGAATTTCCTTCGCAGCCCTCTTTAGTGTTGTATGCTAGATGAGAAACGATATTTGGCATCTCTAAATTTTGCTTGAATGCTCATTTTTACCTTTTGTTTGTTGGTGATATGAGAGAAATGTTTCACTTACGAAGTGTTATTTTTCGCAACATACGTAGACCATTTTTACGAACTGTTTTTTTTTCTCCCTCAATAGTTTGCTTTACGTATATTTGTGTGTTCGGTTGTTGTAGAAAGATCTTTAATCGTAGTATTTTTTGAGATGAATCTAAAATTGTGTTGTGTGCGTGTATTTGTTCATTAGGCGTAAGAACAAAAATAATCTTCCAGACACATTAAGAAATAAACCCAAAAGTATTATGATAGATCAGTCAAAGATTGAATTAATAAGAAGTTGCCCTCTTCGTAGATCATGAATATGAATAGAAACTAAATTGTATGATCATAGATCAATCAAAGAGTAATCAATAAAGAGCAGCCGTCTTCATGTTTTATGAATAAAAACCATAAGATTAGGAATTTGAGCTCGAGTTATTAGGTCTTTGTGATAAAAAAAAATTTGGTTGTAAGTTATAGGATTCTTAACATAAAGTTGAAAGCCTTTGTAAGAGCCCAATATCAATAAAGCCCTAAGCCCATAACAATACAAGTGCTCATAAAGCCAAAGGCCTATAGAGCCTAAGACCTATAAAGCTGAACGCCTAAGGCCTATAAAGCCTTAGCCGATGGTCCTAAAGCATAAAGCCTATGGCCTCAAGCGGAAAGCCTACGATGTAAAGCCTATAGCCTTAGGCCTAAAGCATATGCCCACGCCTTAAGGCCTATAAAGCTAAAGGCCCATAAAGCCCAAGACTTACAAAGCTGAACGCCCGAGGCCTATAAAGCCTTAGCCGATGGCCTAAAGCATAAAGCCTATGGCCTCAAGCGGAAAGCCTAAAGTCTAAAGCCTAAAGCCCGTAGCCTAAAAAGCCTTATCCCTTAAAGCCTAAAGCCCAAAACCCAAAGTTTAAAGCCTAAAGCCTATATAGCATAACCTTAAACCCAAAAGCAAAAAATCTAAAGCTCAAAGGCCAAATCCCAAAGCCAAGAACCCAAAGTTTAAAGCCTGAAAGCCTAATAATGTAGGTGTCCAATAATTGAACCACGATGAAGAGCATTAAAAGCCACTTGGAATTTAAGTGATTTTAAAACCATTTAAAAATTTTAACCAAAATTTTACTTGTGCTTGGTTTAGTGTATCTAGTAATTTCTTAACAACTTAAACTTGTTAGATTTAAATCAGCATTTTGGTTAGCATGACATATTATTGATAGAATTTCCTTCGCAGCCCTCTTTAGTGTTGTATGCTAGATGAGAAACGATATTTGGCATCTCTAAATTTTGCTTGAATGCTCATTTTTACCTTTTGTTTGTTGGTGATATGAGAGAAATGTTTCACTTACGAAGTGTTATTTTTCGCAACATACGTAGACCATTTTTACGAACTGTTTTTTTTTCTCCCTCAATAGTTTGCTTTATGTATATTTGTGTGTTCGGTTGTTGTAGAAAGATCTTTAATCGTAGTATTTTTTGAGATGAATCTAAAATTGTGTTGTGTGCGTGTATTTGTTCATTAGGCGTAAGAACAAAAATAATCTTCCAGACACATTAAGAAATAAACCCAAAAGTATTATGATAGATCAGTCAAAGATTGAATTAATAAGAAGTTGCCCTCTTCGTAGATCATGAATATGAATAGAAACTAAATTGTATGATCATAGATCAATCAAAGAGTAATCAATAAAGAGCAGCCGTCTTCATGTTTTATGAATAAAAACCATAAGATTAGGAATTTGAGCTCGAGTTATTAGGTCTTTGTGATAAAAAAAAATTTGGTTGTAAGTTATAGGATTCTTAACATAAAGTTGAAAGCCTTTGTAAGAGCCCAATATCAATAAAGCCCTAAGCCCATAACAATACAAGTGCTCATAAAGCCAAAGGCCTATAGAGCCTAAGACCTATAAAGCTGAACGCCTAAGGCCTATAAAGCCTTAGCCGATGGTCCTAAAGCATAAAGCCTATGGCCTCAAGCGGAAAGCCTACGATGTAAAGCCTATAGCCTTAGGCCTAAAGCATATGCCCACGCCTTAAGGCCTATAAAGCTAAAGGCCCATAAAGCCCAAGACTTACAAAGCTGAACGCCCGAGGCCTATAAAGCCTTAGCCGATGGCCTAAAGCATAAAGCCTATGGCCTCAAGCGGAAAGCCTAAAGTCTAAAGCCTAAAGCCCGTAGCCTAAAAAGCCTTATCCCTTAAAGCCTAAAGCCCAAAACCCAAAGTTTAAAGCCTAAAGCCTATATAGCATAACCTTAAACCCAAAAGCAAAAAATCTAAAGCTCAAAGGCCAAATCCCAAAGCCAAGAACCCAAAGTTTAAAGCCTGAAAGCCTAATAATGTAGGTGTCCAATAATTGAACCACGATGAAGAGCATTAAAAGCCACTTGGAATTTAAGTGATTTTAAAACCATTTAAAAATTTTAACCAAAATTTTACTTGTGCTTGGTTTAGTGTATCTAGTAATTTCTTAACAACTTAAACTTGTTAGATTTAAATCAGCATTTTGGTTAGCATGACATATTATTGATAGAATTTCCTTCGCAGCCCTCTTTAGTGTTGTATGCTAGATGAGAAACGATATTTGGCATCTCTAAATTTTGCTTGAATGCTCATTTTTACCTTTTGTTTGTTGGTGATATGAGAGAAATGTTTCACTTACGAAGTGTTATTTTTCGCAACATACGTAGACCATTTTTACGAACTGTTTTTTTTTCTCCCTCAATAGTTTGCTTTACGTATATTTGTGTGTTCGGTTGTTGTAGAAAGATCTTTAATCGTAGTATTTTTTGAGATGAATCTAAAATTGTGTTGTGTGCGTGTATTTGTTCATTAGGCGTAAGAACAAAAATAATCTTCCAGACACATTAAGAAATAAACCCAAAAGTATTATGATAGATCAGTCAAAGATTGAATTAATAAGAAGTTGCCCTCTTCGTAGATCATGAATATGAATAGAAACTAAATAGTATGATCATAGATCAATCAAAGAGTAATCAATAAAGAGCAGCCGTCTTCATGTTTTATGAATAAAAACCATAAGATTAGGAATTTGAGCTCGAGTTATTAGGTCTTTGTGATAAAAAAAAATTTGGTTGTAAGTTATAGGATTCTTAACATAAAGTTGAAAGCCTTTGTAAGAGCCCAATATCAATAAAGCCCTAAGCCCATAACAATACAAGTGCTCATAAAGCCAAAGGCCCTATAGAGCCTAAGACCTATAAAGCTGAACGCCTAAGGCCTATAAAGCCTTAGCCGATGGTCCTAAAGCATAAAGCCTATGGCCTCAAGCGGAAAGCCTACGGTGTAAAGCCTATAGCCTAAGGCCTAAAGCATATGCCCACGCCTTAAGGCCTATAAAGCTAAAGGCCCATAAAGCCCAAGACTTACAAAGCTGAACGCCCGAGGCCTATAAAGCCTTAGCCGATGGCCTAAAGCATAAAGCCTATGGCCTCAAGCGGAAAGCCTAAAGTCTAAAGCCTAAAGCCCGTAGCCTAAAAAGCCTTATCCCTTAAAGCCTAAAGCCCAAAACCCAAAGTTTAAAGCCTAAAGCCTATATAGCATAACCTTAAACCCAAAAGCAAAAAATTCTAAAGCTCAAAGGCCAAATCCCAAAGCCAAGAACCCAAAGTTTAAAGCCTGAAAGCCTAATAATGTAGGTGTCCAATAATTGAACCACGATGAAGAGCATTAAAAGCCACTTGGAATTTAAGTGATTTTAAAACCATTTAAAAATTTTAACCAAAATTTTACTTGTGCTTGGTTTAGTGTATCTAGTAATTTCTTAACAACTTAAACTTGTTAGATTTAAATCAGCATTTTGGTTAGCATGACATATTATTGATAGAATTTCTTTCGCAGCCCTCTTTAGTGTTGTATGCTAGATGAGAAACGATATTTGGCATCTCTAAATTTTGCTTGAATGCTCATTTTTACCTTTTGTTTGTTGGTGATATGAGAGAAATGTTTCACTTACGAAGTGTTATTTTTCGCAACATACGTAGACCATTTTTACGAACTGTTTTTTTTTCTCCCTTAATAGTTTGCTTTACGTATATTTGTGTGTTCGGTTGTTGTAGAAAGATCTTTAATCGTAGTATTTTTTGAGATGAATCTAAAATTGTGTTGTGTGCGTGTATTTGTTCATTAGGCGTAAGAACAAAAATAATCTTCCAGACACATTAAGAAATAAACCCAAAAGTATTATGATAGATCAGTCAAAGATTGAATTAATAAGAAGTTGCCCTCTTCGTAGATCATGAATATGAATAGAAACTAAATAGTATGATCATAGATCAATCAAAGAGTAATCAATAAAGAGCAGCCGTCTTCATGTTTTATGAATAAAAACCATAAGATTAGGAATTTGAGCTCGAGTTATTAGGTCTTTGTGATAAAAAAAATTTGGTTGTAAGTTATAGGATTCTTAACATAAAGTTGAAAGCCTTTGTAAGAGCCCAATATCAATAAAGCCCTAAGCCCATAACAATACAAGTGCTCATAAAGCCAAAGGCCTATAGAGCCTAAGACCTATAAAGCTGAACGCCTAAGGCCTATAAAGCCTTAGCCGATGGTCCTAAAGCATAAAGCCTATGGCCTCAAGCGGAAAGCCTACGGTGTAAAGCCTATAGCCTAAGGCCTAAAGCATATGCCCACGCCTTAAGGCCTATAAAGCTAAAGGCCCATAAAGCCCAAGACTTACAAAGCTGAACGCCCGAGGCCTATAAAGCCTTAGCCGATGGCCTAAAGCATAAAGCCTATGGCCTCAAGCGGAAAGCCTAAAGTCTAAAGCCTAAAGCCCGTAGCCTAAAAAGCCTTATCCCTTAAAGCCTAAAGCCCAAAACCCAAAGTTTAAAGCCTAAAGCCTATATAGCATAACCTTAAACCCAAAAGCAAAAAATCTAAAGCTCAAAGGCCAAATCCCAAAGCCAAGAACCCAAAGTTTAAAGCCTGAAAGCCTAATAATGTAGGTGTCCAATAATTGAACCACGATGAAGAGCATTAAAAGCCACTTGGAATTTAAGTGATTTTAAAACCATTTAAAAATTTTAACCAAAATTTTACTTGTGCTTGGTTTAGTGTATCTAGTAATTTCTTAACAACTTAAACTTGTTAGATTTAAATCAGCATTTTGGTTAGCATGACATATTATTGATAGAATTTCTTTCGCAGCCCTCTTTAGTGTTGTATGCTAGATGAGAAACGATATTTGGCATCTCTAAATTTTGCTTGAATGCTCATTTTTACCTTTTGTTTGTTGGTGATATGAGAGAAATGTTTCACTTACGAAGTGTTATTTTTCGCAACATACGTAGACCATTTTTACGAACTGTTTTTTTTTTCTCCCTCAATAGTTTGCTTTACGTATATTTGTGTGTTCGGTTGTTGTAGAAAGATCTTTAATCGTAGTATTTTTTTAGATGAATCTAAAATTGTGTTGTGTGCGTGTATTTGTTCATTAGGCGTAAGAACAAAAATAATCTTCCAGACACATTAAGAAATAAACCCAAAAGTATTATGATAGATCAGTCAAAGATTGAATTAATAAGAAGTTGCCCTCTTCGTAGATCATGAATATGAATAGAAACTAAATAGTATGATCATAGATCAATCAAAGAGTAATCAATAAAGAGCAGCCGTCTTCATGTTTTATGAATAAAAACCATAAGATTAGGAATTTGAGCTCGAGTTATTAGGTCTTTGTGATAAAAAAAATTTGGTTGTAAGTTATAGGATTCTTAACATAAAGTTGAAAGCCTTTGTAAGAGCCCAATATCAATAAAGCCCTAAGCCCATAACAATACAAGTGCTCATAAAGCCAAAGGCCTATAGAGCCTAAGACCTATAAAGCTGAACGCCTAAGGCCTATAAAGCCTTAGCCGATGGTCCTAAAGCATAAAGCCTATGGCCTCAAGCGGAAAGCCTACGATGTAAAGCCTATAGCCTTAGGCCTAAAGCATATGCCCACGCCTTAAGGCCTATAAAGCTAAAGGCCCATAAAGCCCAAGACTTACAAAGCTGAACGCCCGAGGCCTATAAAGCCTTAGCCGATGGCCTAAAGCATAAAGCCTATGGCCTCAAGCGGAAAGCCTAAAGTCTAAAGCCTAAAGCCCGTAGCCTAAAAAGCCT
>JBCNJP010006101.1:0-43752 GCA_039602395.1 Deinandra increscens subsp. villosa
GGGAATTAGTGCGCTTTTTGATTAGTTGATTTTTATTTGCATTTTTAGTTAATTTTTCAAAAAATCAAAAAACCAAAAATAGTGTTTTTATTCCAGTAATTACTTTCTGCAACTAAAAAAAAAATTTAATTTTTGCCGAATTTCACTTCTGGGCGGTACGCCTGGAAATTCCTATTCCTGGGCGGTACGCCTTGGGTCATTTTTCACAGAAAGTTTTGAAATTTTTGACCATCCAAGTTTCGATTTTTCTCGTTCTATTGTATTATTTACACCCCCTGGAACAGTGCTGCGTAATTGGTTTGCTTTTTTGTGATCGTTTTTGCAGGTTTTAGGTGTTGTGCATGCATACGCGGCATTCCCGCAAGACATCCCCGCTGATTTACAATCTGGAGATTGAGAGGACAGCTCGGCATAACCGAGCAGAACAGAGAAATAGAAGAGAAATGGAGGGCTAGAATCCAAATCCCAACCAACCACAAAACCAAAACCCGAATCCCAATCAAAACCCGAACCCAAATGAGAATCTCAATCAAGACCACCACCAACCACAAAACCAAGCCCAGAATGAACCAGTGGACCCTGCCATGCCACAAAATATTCCTCCGGTTCATATTCCACCATTTAGGGTGCACGGGCACAATTCTTTACCATCTCTTTCCCCTAAATCCTCATACCATGAGGAGGAAGGTTACCACTACCGGGTTAGGCAACCAAGTCCACCTCGCCAACAACAACCACCCTTATTCCGCCGAGCCCCACCACAACAACCTCCACCACCACAAAACCCACCCCACTTTCGACAAAATCCCGTGTACGAGGACCAAGACTGGTATGACCCAAATGAAGATGAAGACGGATATGGGTATAGAGAGGAACCGCCAGTTGACATTCCAAGGAACAGAGCACGAGCTCCACAGGCAAATGTTGCCCCACAAGGGCGAAGAGCTTCCCCCCCCCCCAAGAGGAGTTCCACAATTCAACTATGGGGGAGCTCGTCTTCAAATGGAAGGAGGAGTCCCAAGATTGGTAGAAAACCCGCCGGTTCAGGGAGTGGCTAGTCACTTTAAGCCAATAGTTGTTCCAAGCGCATCTGCAGTAGTCACGCCAATCGGAGCTAATAGAAGAGCATTTGAGGTCCGACCTCAATATTTAAACCATTTGCCGGAGTTCTATGGGAAACGAACTGAAGAACCATATCATCACATTCATAGCTTCGAGTCCATATGCATACCTATTGGAGCCACGGGGTTCACACAGGACGATGTCAAGCTAATGCTTTTCCCATATACCCTCAAAGATCGAGCAAGGAGATGGTTCGAGAGTCTAACCCCCAGTAGTATCTTTACTTGGGCCCAAATGCAAGAAGTGTTCCTTGAGGAATACTACCCGATGAGTAAGACAAGTGAAGTCAAAGAGGAGATCCGATCCTTTCAGCAACACACCGGGGAACCATTTCACGAGGCATTTAACCGGTTCAAGGACTTATTGCGCAAATGCCCACATCACAGAATAGATACTTGGGATCTCATTAAAGCATTTTATGATGGTCTCCTTCCAGAGGATATCCGAGACTTGAACTCCATCAGCAATGGGACCTTCTTGACTAACACGGAAGAGGTCGATTGGGGGCATATGGAGAGATTGAGCGCCACATCCAAGAGGCTTGCTCAAAACGGAAGACGGTCGAGATCTGCATCGGCCAAATCCGTTTACTATGAGGTGGAGGAGAGGATCGAGAAGCTTCGTCAGCAGACGCTCCTGTTGGAGAAACAGGTAGCACAGATGAAGTTGGGAGGAGCACCAGAAGAAGTGAAAGCAAGTGCACAATTTCCAGTGTGCACGGGTTGTGGCGAATTGGGCCATTCGGTTGATGCATGTTCCACCGTGGTTCAACAAAGCGAAGATGTCAACTATGTCCAGGGAGCGATGAATTCCAACACTTACCATCCCAACCTTCGCAATCATCCAAACTTCAGGTATGGTAATGCTAACAATCAGTTGAATCCCAACTTTCAAACTTCTAATGTGCAGGGTGGAGCTTCAACACAATATCAAGGCCGAGCATCCGGTTACAACCAAGGGGGCTACCAACGGACCACCTATACTCAAGGTGGAAATCCGGCCCAAAGGAGCTATCAACAAGCTCAACCGGCATCAACACCGGAAGATGGGATGCAAGCACAATTTGCCGCCCTGATGGAGAAGATGAATTCTATTGCAGATGGTCAGAAGCAACTGTTTGATGAACAGAGGCAGTTATCAGCTAGCCACAAGCAGCTGACCGACAAAGTTCAGGGGTTTGATCGGAGGTTTGAGCTTCAAGATAAGACCATGGGAGCAGTTCAGAAACAGTTGGGTCAGTTGGCTGCTGAGTCATCTAGGCGAGATCCTGGAAAGCTGCCAAGTGACACCACCATTAATCCACAACATCAGCAAGGTCAGTCTTCTAGTTCTAAGAACACGCGACACGTGCCAATCAACAAGATCACCACTTTACGATCAGGTAAGTCCGTGGATAATAAGGTAGGGACACCTCCACCGCAAGTTGATGGGGTGGTGGAGGATTGGGTAAGTGACGATGAAAGTGAGCCGGAAACCGACCAAACAACTCCAAAGTCTGTTGCAACCGAGTCTAGTAACCCTAGAAACATAAAGAAAGTGACTTTTAATGAATCAGATAATAGGGTGATAGATAATGAGGTGGTTGAACAGAAAAAGTCGGTACCTTTTCCAAAAGCTTTAATTGAACCTAATCAGAAAACAACATCTAAACGGGGCCCACAACAAGATGAGATGTGGGATATTTTCAAACAAGTTAAAATCAATCTTCCCCTTTTAGATGCAATTAAGCAAATTCCGGCTTACGCAAAGTACTTGAAAGATATGTGCACTCAAAAACGGAATTACAAGATTCCGAAGCAGCTTGATGCAAATGCAGATGTGAGTGCCATAATTTCAGGCATTTTGCCTAAGAAACTCCAAGATCCGGGGGCACCATTTATTTCAATTCAAGTTGGTGACTTTCAAATGACCCGTGCCCTTTTGGATCTTGGGGCAAGTGTGAGTATTTTACCGGGGAGCTTGTACGACCAGTACGATTTTGGACCCTTGAAGAAAGCCGACACTACGGTGATTTTGGCTGATTTGACCCCTAAGCTTCCCCGGGGAATTCTATCGGATGTTATTGTTAAAGTTAATGAATTTTTCTATCCGGTAGATTTCTTGGTCCTTGATTATGTGTCAGTTGAAAAAACTGCTCAACCCACGGTAATTTTGGGTCGACCTTTTCTAGCTACTAGTCATTCACAAATTGATTGTAGGTCGGGTACCGTGGATATGACTTTTGGGAACCGCAAGATGCGGTTAAGTGTTTTTGGCTTTCTTCAAGGGTCCAAAATCCGGGGGCACCAATTATTTCAATTCAAGTTGGTGACTTTCAAATGACCCGTGCCCTTTTGGATCTTGGGGCAAGTGTGAGTATTTTACCGGGGAGCTTGTACGACCAGTACGATTTTGGACCCTTGAAGAAAGCCGACACTACGGTGATTTTGGCTGATTTGACCCCTAAGCTTCCCCGGGGAATTCTATCGGATGTTATTGTTAAAGTTAATGAATTTTTCTATCCGGTAGATTTCTTGGTCCTTGATTATGTGTCAGTTGAAAAAACTGCTCAACCCACGGTAATTTTGGGTCGACCTTTTCTAGCTACTAGTCATTCACAAATTGATTGTAGGTCGGGTACCGTGGATATGACTTTTGGGAACCGCAAGATGCGGTTAAGTGTTTTTGGCAATGTGACTAACCCTCGGGATGACGATGAATGCTTTCGGGCTGACATTGTTGATGGTCTTATGCCTCCATTTTTTCCTTTTAATGAGGAGGATGGGACCCCCGAGGAGTTTGATTTGTTTGGCAGGGGTTATGCAGATATGGTCAAGGAGATGGAAGCAGAAGATGAGAGCCAAGAGTTGATGGCAGTGAGAGATCAAAGACCACCATGGTCTATTCAAGTGGAGAGCTTACCGGAACATATCGACTCACAATTGAAGCCTTCACTCGAATCACCACCTTCTCTTGAACTTAAAGAACTTCCTAAACATTTGAAGTATAATTTTGTTGGTGAGAATAACACTCTTCCTGTCATTGTTTCTGCAGGTTTAACCAAGGAGCAAGAAGAGGAGTTGATGAAGGTGTTAGTGAAGCATCGGGCGGCTATTAGATGGACCATCGCAGATTTAAAGGGAATTAGTCCATCCATAGTCATGCACAAGATCATTACCGAGGAAGGAGCAAAGCCCGCGAGAGATGCGCAAAGGAGGCTTAACCCGAATATGCGAGAGGTAGTCAAGAAGGAGGTGCTCAAATGGCTAGATGCAGGTATTATCTATCCTATCTCCGATAGTTCATGGGTAAGTCCAACTCAAACCGTTCCTAAGAAAGCAGGAATTCAAATAATAAGGAACGAGAAAGGTGAGGAAATAGCCACCCGACCGGTAACCGGGTGGCGAATTTGCATTGATTATAGGAAGTTGAATTCCGCAACTTCCAAGGACCATTTTCCTCTACCTTTCATTGACCAAATAATTGAGAAGTTGTCCGGTCAAAAGTTTTACTGTTTTCTAGACGGTTATTCGGGGTACAACCAAATTGCCATTCACCCCGATGACCAACAAAAGACCACTTTTACTTGTCCTTATGGCACCTTCGCTTTTCGGAGGATGCCATTCGGTTTGTGTAATGCCCCGGCCACTTTTCAAAGATGCATGATGGCTATTTTTTCTGATATGATCGGGGATTCACTTGAAATTTTCATGGACGACTTTTCAATTTTTGGTACATCGTTTGAGTCTTGTTTGAACCAATTAACACGAGTCTTAGAGCGTTGCATAGAAACTAATCTAGTGTTAAGTTGGGAGAAGAGCCATTTTATGGTTCAAGAAGGGATCGTGTTGGGACACGTGGTGTCAAGTCGTGGGATTGAGGTTGATAGGGCAAAAATCAAAGTAATTTCAACTTTGCCTCCTCCCACAAATGTTAAGGGTATTAGGGCATTTTTAGGTCATGCCGGTTTTTATAGGAGGTTCATTAAAGATTTTAGCAAAATTACCAAACCTCTGTGCAAACTGTTGTTAAAAGATGAAGTTTTTGATTTTAATGATGAGTGTCTAAATTCTTTTAACACTTTGAAAAACAAATTAATTGAGGCACCAGTTTTGCAAGCACCCGATTGGTCCATACCTTTTGAAATTATGTGTGATGCCTCAGATTTTGCTGTTGGGGCAGTTTTGGGTCAAAGGGTAGATAAAAAACCGGTAGTGATCTATTATGCAAGTAAGACTTTAGATGGGGCTCAATTGAATTATACTACCACTGAAAAAGAATTACTTGCAGTTGTGTTTGCTCTTGATAAGTTCAGGTCATATATCTGGGGAAGCAAGGTGATTGTGTATTCGGACCACAGTGCGGTCCGGTACTTGATGGAGAAGAAGGATGCCAAGCCGAGGCTCATTCGGTGGATCCTTTTGTTGCAGGAGTTTAATTTGGAGATTAGAGACAAGAAGGGTAGTGAGAATGTGGTGGCGGACCATTTGTCCCGATTGCCCCACATTGAAGCAGAAGAAGATGAATGGAGCATCAATGAGACGTTCCCCGATGAACAATTGTTAAGTGTTTCTCATTTGCCTTGGTATGCTAACATTGTTAATTATTTGGCTGCAGGTACAATTCCGGAACATTGGCCCAGGAGAAAGAAGGTACATTTGAAGTCTCAAGCACAGAAGTACATATGGGATGAACCGGATTTGTTCAAGGTAGGACCGGATCAAGTGATCCGGAGGTGCATACCAGAGTCGGAGGTACAAGCAGTGCTAGAGTTGGTTCACGCATCGGCATGTGGAGGTCACTTTAGTGGACACAAGACGGGTCACCGGGTTCTTTCATCTGGTTTGTTTTGGCCCACGCTTTTCAAGGATGCGTTTGAGTTCGTGAAGCATTGCACGAGATGTCAGCAGATGGGAAGCATCACAAAGCGTGATGAGATGCCTTTGCAACCAATTTTGGTTGTAGAGATTTTTGATGTTTGGGGCATAGATTTTATGGGCCCTTTCCCTAACTCGAATGGTTTTCTTTATATTTTAGTAGCTGTAGATTATGTTTCCAAATGGATTGAAGCCATAGCTACTAAGACCAATGACCATAGTGTAGTTTGCAAATTTGTCCAACAAAATATTTTTTCTAGGTTTGGAATCCCTCGTGTGATCATAAGTGATGGGGGGTCCCATTTCAAGAACTTTAAATTTGGCAAACTACTCAAGAAGTATGGCATAGACCACCGAATTGCAACCCCATATCATCCGCAAACAAGCGGTCAAGTGGAGGTTTCCAATCGGCAAATCAAAGAGATTTTACAGAAAACTGTGCGAATCGATCGCAAGGATTGGTCTTCCAAGTTGAATGATGCCTTGTGGGCGTATCGCACTGCTTTCAAAACGCCTATTGGAACCACTCCCTATCGGTTGGTCTATGGAAAGGGATGTCATTTACCTGTTGAGTTAGCTCACAGAGCATTATGGGCTGTTAAGGAAGTTAACTTGAGTTATGATGCTGCAGGTAGAGAACGGAAGCTCCAGTTGGGAGAATTGGAAGAATTACGTGATGAGGCGTATGAGAGTGCTGATGCATACAAGAATAAGATGAAGAAAGTACATGATGCACGATTGAAGAAGATGGATTTCCAGGTAGGTCAAAAGGTTTGGTTATTTAACTCACGGTTGAAGTTGTTTCCAGGTAAGCTGAAAAGCAAATGGACGGGGCCATTCCTCATCACAAGTGTGGGGGGGTATGGTAATTTCGAGATTGAAGACCTGGATGACCACCTGAGGCAGGTAGTAAATGGGCACAGGTTGAAGCCGTATCTGGACTCGGCAGACATTCACGGGCAAGTCGACAAAGACGATTACTTTTTGGCGCCCGCTTCTGAAAGCCCTGAAACGTGAAAGGGAAGTACGGTCTGGCTGAAGACCTTAAAAACTTAGCGCTAACTGGGAGGCAACCCAGCGGTTTGTTTTTCATTTTGATTTTTGTGTGTTTTCGTAGTTTTTGTTCGATTTTACGTTTTGGTGTGTTTTCAGGAAATCGGGAAGCTCGGAAGTGAATCTGTGCCATCAGCTGCATTCCAGGTAAGTTTTAATCAAATTTTTGGCAGTAAATATGTTCGGTGGTGCAAAAGCGGTGTTTTTCCAGAGATAGAAAATTTTTGAGGCCCCAAATTTTCAAAACTTTCTGCCAAAATAGGGCATGGGCGGTACGCCCCAGGTGGACCACATGTGGGCGGTACGCCCCAAAATTTTCTCAAAATTTTCAGATTTCTAAATACGGGCGGTACGCCCTAAACCTTTATGTTCTGGGCGGTACGCCCGGATTTTGAACGACGAAAAAAATTTAACAAAACTCGAGAGACGGGTCGGCATCATCACCACCGCCACCGTCTCTCTCGATCAACACCATCGCCACCCGCCGAGCTCCGACCACCACCGTCACACAAACTTTGTCTCTGACACCGCACACACCACCACCACTCGCACCCATCGTTACCAACCCACCACCGCCACTACACAACTCACACGCCGCCGCCGCATCGCCGACCAATTCCATCGCCGCGAGGCTTAATCGATCGCCACCGAGCACAAACTTCATCCATACCGAGCTTTCCAGGTTCCGATTTATGTTTCGTTGTTTTAATTTGACTTAGATTAGGTAGGTTTGATTTTTAGGTTAGTTGTTTTGTTAGTTTCGTTCGTGTTAGCCGATTATGAACCGATTAAATGTGAGAACGAGGTTGTCGGAGAGTGAATTTGGATTAGATTGATCGGTTCCAACCGATTTCGTTTTTTTGCGAATCGAATTGGGCGGCGTACCGCACAGATCTCCAACATTTAGAGCGGTACGCCCCAAATCGATTTTAGGGTTTCCTGCACTAAATTGGGCGGCGTACCGCCCTGATTGCAACATTTTTGGGCGGTACGCCCTGGGATTAATTTAACAGAATTTTTCAAAATTTCCCAAAATTCCAATTTTTGTCGTTTTTAATTTTCACTTTCAGTTTTATTTTTCTTTTTAGTTTAATTTTTGTTTTTCTTTATAAAATTTTGAAAAAACCAAAAAAATTAAAAAATCGAAAAATACAAAAAATAGTTTGGGGAATGTGGAAATCAGTTGCAGGAAGGCCCGGTTTTTATCATTTTTATTGTTATTGTGCTAACTCGTTTGAATCAGGATGTCGGACCAACCGGGCTCTAGTTCCGGGACACGCGGTCCCAAGAGGAGGCGCCGTGGAGAGCCGGATGCTGCTGTTCCGGTCCCCCCATTCAGACGGAGGGTTATAGGCTACTGGGGGCCGGAGATTCTACCTGAGGCGGATATTCCAGCACCGCCGGTCGCGAGGAGGAACCATCAGCATCACTCGTTGCTGAAATTCGAGCATGGGTCGAACGAGGAGAGGCAGATGAGGAGGTTCGTCGTGATGCCACTGTTACATCACCGTACGATCGATTGGGGGCTGATTGCACAGTTAGGACAGCTAGAGAGGATCAGGGGTTTAGTGACTGAGAGATGGAGGAGGGCGTTGACCCCGGATGACCACCAGTACTTGGAGCTTACTGTGGAGTTTTTATCGACTTTCCAGGTGGGTCCGGGGAAGTTTGGAGATGGGAACGCCCTGACATTCGCTTTAGGCCGTCGGACGCATCACATGAGTATTCCAGCGTTCGCGGTCTTGTCAGGGTTGTACACCCAGGAGGAGGCTGATGCGCCAGAGTTTGCGGAGCTGCCGCGCGGGGTTTTCAGCCGAGCACACCCGCAGGGGGTTACTGACTTGCAGCTCGCCGCGTTTTGGGATGAGATTGGAGCGGTTCCTTACTTGGACAGTGTGATTGAGTCGCAGATTAGGGATCCTGTTATTCGATATATTCATAGGATCGTCGCGTGTACTATTCTCGGTCGCCGTTCTGGTGTCGAGAAGTGCACGAAGTTGGATTTGGTGGTGCTGCGTTCGATTGTTGGAGGTCATGACCTCAACATTGCCGGGGTGTTAGTTTCATCTTTCGCGAGGAGGAGGACATCTGGGACGGGCGTTCATTTGAGTATGGGGCCGTATGTGACTAGGTTGGCTAGGAGGTTAGGAGTGTTTGATGCTGGTAGGTATTTGGAGACTCATCTGACTATTGGGGCTGAGACATCACATTATGAGCTGGGAGATATGCGGTTGGCCAAGATGGTCACCATGACTGATCCACCGCAGTGGGAGGCTGTGAGAGACAGGGTTGTAGTAGGTGATGAGGCTGCTAGGGCTGCGAGGCAGCATAGGATCTTGCATCAGGTAGAGAGGCCGCTGAGGCGTAGACCAGAGAGACCGCCGAGGGCTGATCAGGTGACTCTAGAGATGGTTCAGGAGACGGTGTTGGATTATGTGGATGTTCGGTTTGAGAGGATAGAGCGGGCGATGCGCTGTATGATGACCCATCAGGGTATGCCTATCCCTGATTTCTTTCAGGAGCCTGAGGGAGGTGATGATGCTGATGATGATGCTGCTGGAGATGATGCTGGAGGAGGTGAGGAGTAGGTGCTGTTCATGCTGATATCACTGCTACTGCCGATCGGTTTTGTTTCTTTTACCCTTGTACTTTTTGGTTATTTTGTTTTTACATGATCATGGTCTGTATGATATTATACTATATGATAACTGGGGGTACTGTACGGGGTAACCGGTTGGGGTGGTTGTGTTTTCTTTTTGTTTGTATATATGGCATGATGTGTTTGTTCTGTGGTAGCATTATGGTGAGATGTGACTCCATACATTATTTCTTCCATTCGATTTCTGGAGGTCACGATCTGTGCGAGAGGGTGTTGGACGACTTCTGAGGAGCTTTTCACGATGATATCAGGGGAGTGTGTTCCAACTTGTACTTTTTATTTATTTATTTTACTTTTATTTATTTTTGCATTATATTTTTCTTTTTATTTTTCTCGTTCGTGTCTGTATATTCGTCATGTGCGTGTTTCCTATCACATTGAGGGCAATGTCGATCTTAAGTGTGGGGAGGGGGACAGGACGTCAGTTTTAGAAGTTTTTGAATTTTTAGGTAGTTGTTTATTTATTTTGAAAAAAAAAACTTAAAAAACATAAAAAATCCAAAAAGATTTTGCAATTTTTTGAGTCATTTTTAGTTTTTAGTTGTTAAGTCAAAATCTGTTTTGGGATAAATTGCCGGTACATGGAAGATGATAGTACAATTGGGAGTCAATTTTCAAAATAAAAATAAAGAAAGAATAGGGAAAGTGGTAAGAAAAGGAGAGAATGGAAAGTATATCTAATTTGTGATGTGTCGGTAGGCCCAGCTGATTTAGTAAAGCTTAATTATCCCATTGTGTTTATTGTTGTATAAATATGTAAATAATTCAGCTTGCTAGTGGGTTCCCATTTTAGGAGTTAGAGTGAGATTGAAACTGATGATTAGGAGGAAAAAGACCTTTTTAGATTAGAAACTTATATATCCTCAGAATAACCTGGCACGTTATGATCTTTTTGCGAAAGCAAATCCGAGAAATAACGGCGCCTCATTTTTCCATCTTTTGAGCATATTAGGTAATAGGTAATAATTGGTTAATGAATTAGAGTGAAGGGACAGAATACTCACGTATGATTTCGGGGGTAAGACCTTGTGAAAGAATACCTCTGATGATGTTTCGGATCTCGCGGGCAAAACACTCACGTATGATTTCGGGGGTAAGACCTTGTGAAAGAATGCCTCTGATGATGTCCGTTGGTAAGTATAGTTAAAAATTAAAATTAACCAACTATAAAAAAAAAGAGAAAAAGAGAGAAAAAAGAAAAGAAAATGAAAAAAAAAATAGAAGCATCAGTAGTCAAATAAATGCTCAAGCAAATCCATTATCCATTCAAATCCATCATTCTTGGGATATATGAGTATCTGGTTTAATTAGGGTGGGGAAAATATAAATAATACATCTTTATTACCCTTTACTTTGACCGAATTTGAGTCGGGATTAGATTGAGCTAGAATTTTCTGAATGTGGGACACATTGGTAGGTTAATACAAATATTCGGTAATTTATATAAACACCTTGGGGGCTCAAAGATCAGTGGTTGGGTTTAGTCGGATAGAAATATCGGCGATTGCAATTAGTATATATGAATACATCTTGGAATGTGGAATTGAATTGGTTGATAAATATTAAATTGTTGAATTATTTGAAATTGATTTCCTGATTATGATTCCATGGCAGTTTTTCCGAGACGGAAAAAGTCAAGTGTGGGGATGTGATGTTAGTCCAATTTGTCGTCATTATTGTGCTTAATTTGTCTTATTTATTTATAATAATGATTGGATTACGTTGCATTTTTATTAGTTTTGTGTTTTGAGGTACCGTAAGCTTAATGGGTTAAAAGTGGAGTTTTATGAAGAGGCCTGAAGCTGATTGGTACAAGGTTCGAGAATTGAGCGGGAACAAGTGAAGACTTAGAAGAAAATAAAGAAAAGTTCCTGAAATGAAGACCTGGGCGGTACGCCCAGGGATGCAGAGTTCAGGGCGGTACGCCCTAAAGTTTAGAGAAGCGGCCGAGTTTTACAATCCGGGCGGTACGCCCAGAATCCCACATTTTGGGGCGGTACGCCCCGAATTGGTCGTCAGAAGATTTTTCTAGGGTTTAGTATTTAAACTTGTTTGTAAAGTTATTAGACTTATCTCTCATTATTTGTGCGACCAGAGCTTGAGGATTTTCGACTTTTCCACCATTGTTGAGGATCTTGAAGTCTTGCAATCATTCGGTACATTATTTTTATGCAATCTTTTAGTATAATCATGTCTGTTTCATTAGCCATGTCCGGCTAATCACCACTAACCGCTTTTGGTGATTGGTTGGCAAATTCGTTCTATGACTAATCAATTGCTAAACTAGTTGTTCCGGAATACTTGCTACCGTTGAACACCCGCATGCGAAATTGTTTAATTTAACTAGTAACCTAGGGTTTTAGTGGTCCACTGTTTATTGATCTAGCACTTTCTTGCGGCAGGACTAATCAGCCCATTAGGAACTTAGGTTATTAGGTCAAGGAAGCAATTGGGGGGCATGTCTATGTGTCACTAGTTAGTAATTAGGTTTGTTTAGATCGATAGCCAACCAGGATCCAGAAGTGGTTAGATTTGTCTCATTTGAATTAAATCAATTTTCTAGGTTAAAGTTAGTTACTTTATTAGTTAATTCACCTAATCAATCAAAACAGCTAAGTGGCAAAGTAGGTAATTTTAGGTTAATCAGTAATTTTAGTTAATTTAGTTAATCAGTTAATCAATTTCCACATATTCCCTAGGTTCGATAACCCTAACTTCCACTACTACAAATTTAATCTAGGTTGGGGATTTGAAACGGCCTGACAAACCGTTATCACCACAAAATGTGGGCTTCCATTCAATCAGGACCACAAGTTATTAAAACCAAATCTGTGACAAATCCAAGTGGTGAGTTGATAAAAACGTATGAGAATTATTCTGATGAGGACCATAAGTCCTGTGAAGGTGACTACAAAGCTATGTGGGCACTCCAGGCAGCTCTTCCTAATTCTATACTTATTGGCTTTAAGAGATGCAAAACTGCACATGATCTTTGGAAAGCACTTATCGAAATGTATTGTCACACCCCCAAAAATCCCACGCGCGATAACGCGCCGCAGGGAGCATGACAAACCAGAATCGTCGTCCATTAGCTACACCAAAGGACCAATAATTAATAAAAACGTTTCATCTTTCATTAAAATATGTAATTAGAGTTTTACAAATGCGGAAGCGTAAATACAACAAAAGTACTTATTTAAAATATTTGTCACCTAAGGTGACGTGGCTTGTTTAAAGACATTAAAAGTGTTTCAAGACTCATGCATACGTACTCGTGATACTCGAACATCCGCAACCTGAGAAATAACATGCTAAAAAGTGTCAACACAATGGTTGGTGAGTTCACAGGTTTATCAGTTGAAAAACAGTTCAAGTTCAGTTTAAGATCGATTGTTCAACAACAATCAAGTTGAGTTTATGATTGACTATTCAACAATAGTCAAGTTGAGTTTAAGATTGACTGTTCAATAACAGTCAAGTCGTATGAGCATAATCACTAATATATATCAAATAGCTAGCTAGGCTATATACATGAAACTCCGCACGTTGATGGTCACCGAAGCTAACAGTTGTTTACAGTTTGTGCAGTTTGCCTTGTTGTGTTTAGGACGAATATAACACCCGTTCGATATCCAATCGAGTCAGCGCGACTGACCCGGGTGGGGTTTGTCAGACCCAGTAGTACTACAATATATCTCCCGCTATCGTCATTAATACTAACGGTACCATAAGAAGGACTTTGTTGTATCAGTGTGCTTCAAGTACTTCAAGTGATATATAAAGTCTAATTATCTCAGTTGTGTAAATCATGCATGTTAATCTCCCCCAACAGGATTTAAAACAGTAAAATGGGGCCGTGAAACTCACCTTTGGGTGCACAGCAATTCCAGATAATAATAACAGCAAGTAGCAACTAGCAGGTCTTGTGTACTCTACCAAACACCTAACGAGCATATACACATAAGTGTGTGTTCAACTGAAAACGACTAAGTCTAGACCAATGATGAGAACGAATGACGCTGACTCAGACATGTCGTAGGTTGTGAAATCCCGAACGAGCCGAGGATGGCACGTTTGCTTAATCCGAACGATTATAGAAATAATGCGAAATATATAATATACATATCAATATTATATATTTTTCTAAGTTTAAGGATCCAAAATAAATAAATATAATATATATATTTAAACTAAACGTGCAAATGGCGTTAATAACGAGTTTGGGAAACAAGAAACGTATATTAAAAGTTCTTGTAAAGTATCCAATTGTTTCAATAAACCAACAATAGATGTTTAATTTATTTTAGTCTACGCAAAATATAATTTATCATTTTTGGTAAAACTCTTTGTTAATAGATCAATCTATATATCTATATATATATATATATATATATATATATATATATATATATATATTTGTATACATATTAAAAGTATATTTTCAATCTAAGAAAAAATGACAAGTTAAACGTGTTTAAAGTTCAAAATATAGTTTACCGGATCTAATAGACCAAGTTACATATTTTCGGGTTAAAATATGATAAGGGACAACTTAGATACGAGTTCTAGGTTGTTAAATGCTTAAATCACAAGAATAAATAAAAACAGAAACATGGAGGTCACTGGGTTCGAACCCGTGACCTCTATGTGTTAGACCAAGTCACCAAACCACTCGGCCAGTGCCGCTTCTGTGTTTGGAATCTGAGCAGAAAATCTTTTATCTATAAATAATGGCCAGAATTTAATTTTTTGGGGAAACAACGAATTAAGAAAAAAAGATATGATGAGGCCGGGACTCGAACCCGAGCCTCCAGCGAACAAGCCCAGTGACCAACCCAATGAACCAGGCGTGCAACTTTGATTACAAGCAGAAAACATAATACATATAGATTACGGGTCGGGTGTCATCTTCTTCACCCGAACCCTAGATTCGCCGGAGCTTTCTCCGGTCGCCGGAAAACCAAAAAGATCATGCAACGAAGCCAGAAAACATGCGACTAACATGGAAAAGCGATTACCTTGAACCGGAGATGAGAGATTTATGTGTTTTTGACGTCGAAATGAAACCCGAACAAGTCGCAAACTCGAACCCCGAGATTAACTGTGATGCTCTGAAGTTGCTGCTGCATTCACGATCACCGAGGGGTGTCTAATGGTGGCGTAGCAGTGGTGTAGTGGTGCTGGTTGGCCAGAATCTTTTGACGGTGGTGGTCTTTGCATCGAACAGAGGAGAAATGAGAGGGAGAAAGGGTGTTGTACGGGTTTCTCGTTGTGGTTCGTCGGAGAGGAACAAGAGTGATGGTTCGCATGAGGAGGTGTTTGAGGAACGATTTTGTGCCAATGATTTAGAAAGACGATTTGTTAATAGACTTGAGCTTGCAAACGGCATCGCAAGGGTTCGAGGATTGAATGATTTCCGTTACCAAAATTATACCGTCGCCACAGTTATAAAGTCTTTAAACTGAGTTTCATGAATGGCAAGAATGATCCCTCGCCACACTTACAGTTTAAGGTTTCTGGTTTTGACAATTACGAAGCTAGTCCTTACAGGTTTGAAAATAGAAAGGGTGTTTTAGGAATTGGCAACACTAGTCCCTCAAAGTTTAAAAAGGTGTTAACAACTCTAACAGGGTTAACGGAGGATGACTTTAATGATGAATACACAAGTGTACGACCAAATATGTCTAGCGTGTGACGTTTATAAAGGTGTAAACCTTGTTTCGTCACTTGATATTGTGAGTAAGACTTCATAAGTATATACTTCGAGTTCACATAAAATCATAGAGATAAATCTATAATTTATATAATTAAAACTCACATAAAATCATAGGATAATACATTAATTATATGACATTTGTCACTTAAAATCACAGGATAAATCATGTGAATTTATTTACATAAGTATTCCACATAAAATCATAACTTCAGTTGTCACATAAAATGATAAAACAACGTCCAAACGAAATCATAACGTATGAGTTACATCAAATCATAGAATATAAAACGTCTAGACTCAAGTGCATGCTCGAATAGTGATGGTTACACAAACCCTAATTGCTAAGGTCAACACAAGTTAAACACATTGATGTTCACACAACATTTATAACAGTTTAATTTCAAGTTAACTCGGAAAAGGCCTAAAAAGACGGATTGTCACAGTATCACCTTGTTGAAGAATTTTCGTCCCGAAAATTGAATAACGTGGTTAACAAGTTGGTAACAAAAGAAAGAAAAAGAAAAAAAAATCTCAGTCGTCACATCATCCCTTTGTTGAAAGAATTTCGTCCCGAAATTTAAATCAGTGATAACTGTTTGAAGAGTCAAATTGACACAACGTATCGAAAGAATTTAGGTTTCCTACTCCAAAATGAGTGATGGATGTTATGGTCAAGAATGTGTACCAGATGTTGAGAATATGCCAGATGTTTAGAGGATTTCAAAAGAAATTTGAGTCGAAATTATAGAAGGTGATTTTCCTATCAAACGTTTTCCTGTGAGAAAGTCGAACAAGCGCATTACGGGAATCGTGTTGCATGCCAAGGCAGAACAGAGTGACATGATACATAAGTATCCGAAACCAAAATTTCAATATGAAGAAGAACCATAATACCCCCGAGTAGCATGCGGCTATTGTACCCAATAATGGAAGTGAGATTTTCATTTCATGTCTGGTTTTCAGTTAAGGCGTTTGCATCCGCCAATAACCCGGGTGAGTCAAAGAGAAAAGGAATTTTGAGTATGAGGAAGTTGGGTGTGCATCAAGTAAATCAGGGTTTAATAAACCCATTGTCTAACAAAAACGTAAACGTCTGATCTTACCTACCAATTAGCAATTAGCATAGAATTACACAAGACTGATCAAGTTAACACGAGGACCTATTGATTGATTGATTTAATACTTTTATGACCAATTAAGTTTCACATGATTCATAATAACATTGAAATTCACAATTCATGCAATAATGGTTCAAATAGCATACGGGTCTCTACGAAGGTTCCTTTTAAAGGTTTATGCGGTCAAAGCATACTAGCATGCAATCTATCATGAAGGTTTTACCATACAACACATACAATTGTCCCAACACCTTACATACTACCATACAACCCTAGCTTGGCATATTTCTAGCATATAAGTTCATAAACTAACCAACACAACCCATACGGTGCAAAGTTGACGGGGCAACTTCACACGGGCTTGTCATTCCCACTAAAGTAGGAGACGTAAGACCTTGTATGGTGTATGGTCTTCATACCCAAACAAGTTAATACATTCAGAACATGTCAGTTTCTGTTTCCTAACATGTTTCATACACATAACCTAATCATGCAATTCTACTCAACTTATGTTTAAACCAGCACTTTAATGATTAATCAGTTTATATACCCCAAACATAAGATTAGATTTCTCTAATTTTAGCATGCATAAAGATGTATGTCATATAAACATTTCTCGTGAGAGGATCAGAAGAAAACAACCTATTTATCATGGTTAAATGGTTCAACGGTATCTCACATACTAAAATATAACTGGTAACACATTGATTTTATGACAAAGGACCGAGGTCTAAAGAGAAATCTAACCAAGAGCCCATTGCCATCTAAAAGATAACACGTAGCAGTTTGGTTTAGCAAAGAATTACTAAATTTCATTAAGAACTTTTCATGAAACAACATAGACAATTAGGTTCAAATTCAAGGTGGATTTTAGTACAACATATCATCATGCATATTACCTTGATAAATAATCCAAAAATAAGGGCGAAAGTTCAACAAAACAAAAGTGTAAACTATGAGGTACCGAATATCAAAAGGTGCTCATCAAGCATGAGAATACCAAATTTAAGATGAAGAGCGCCAACGGCTTAGTTTGTGAATTCTAGTAAGCGATGAGATAGCAGGCTCATGATAGCTGAAACTACACATTCCAAAAATGACATGTGAGTTTAAGCTGGCATGACACTGGTAAAGATACCATAGGGAGAATGCAAATAATGTAATGGATAGTACAAAATTCGGAGAGAGGTATATATGTGCTTGACAGGATTTGGCAAGGAATTTGCATAATTAGATATCGAAATGAAAGTGTTAACGGTTATACAATCCAATAGAATAAACGTCTCATCAGGGGAATCTTCATTGTTTAAGCTCACCGGCATGCCCGGTCTCCTTGATGTTCTTGCGCTTCGTGCGTCATGATTCCTTTCTTGTCAAAACATCGATTCAGATGGTTTTCAAAAGTAAGATAGGGTACAAAGCGTTGGAAAAAAAAAGGGTGTCTGCGAAATACAAAACATCAGGATGTTCAAAAGTGGCTTTGGCTTGGGTTTCCTGTACATAGTGTTTTTTTTTCTAGGTTCATTTCATGTTTACCGTGGGTCAAAAGATCAAATCGGATGTTCCATAGGAAAGGATCGGGGCTATCACCTCAAAGAATGCCAGAGAGTTTATCAAAAAGGTCGTTGACTCAACATTAGTTTCCCTTAAATGAAAGCCGATCTACTTCATAACACATGCTTCCAAAAGTTAGAATGATTCATTTGATCAGGTGATTTGTATTCATAAGGGAAAATCTCTGGTTTTTTTAAAATGTCGATGTTCATCTGAGTCAGAACTCACATCTGAGTCGGCAGGAAATTTACTTTAGGAGAGTTTTCTTTTAGACTCCGACAATTGAAAGCATGAAGTTTGAGTATTTCGGGTATGTCTCTTTTGGTAGGAATACGTAAGGGATATCTGTAATCTTAGAGATAATAGTATTAAACTGTTTTTGTCGAGGCTTAGTCTTGTTAGGTGGAGTTTCTCAAGATGAGGCTCTTGCGCATAACTCTAAAGTTAATCCTTGGTCCAGTACCGGTCCCACATTCGACGTGCCACTAATGTTTATATATAGGGTGTACCGCAGCTAACCCACCACACTACCAGCACCTTGAAAGTGTACCAGCAACCTACCATTACTATCTATTAGACATACCACACTGGATATTTTCATCGGAAATAGAGGACTTCAAGTTTCTCCCATACTTGAATGTAAAAGAGGCGAGAGATTAAAACCTCAATACGTTATGCAAACAAAAGGTGTACGAGTTTTCATTCACCATACCAGATAAATGCGTAAGGTTTGTTATTCTAGTGAAGGTCGTCGACAGGTTGGCACACGTAGTGCGAATATAATAAAGCTTCACATTTCAAGATGATCAAAATTTAGACAGGCCACAAGGTTTAAGTTCAAGGTGGGGGTTCATCAATGAAAGTTTTCTGAAAAGGACGATGAGGATTCGTGTATCAGGAATTTGTCGATAGCCGCTAAGACAGGAGCGTTAATAAATATGCAAATGTATGGATATATTGGTGTACTCGATGGGTAGGAAAGGATAATACAGGTTGATAGCACAATTAGCTATCGATAACAAGAAGTTCACACTCGATGGGTGTAAAGAAGATTTTCATAAAAAGATTTTTATCGTTACTGCGATTGAGATACAAGGTAGTCTCATCGTCAATGGTGTTTAACTAGTAGAAAAGCTAACAAAAAAAAAAATTGTAACACCTTTGGGTTCAAAGCTTGAAAGCTCATCCAAGATATAAAGGATTACAAAAGCGCAAGAATCAGAAATCGCTGGTTGTTAAATCGTAAAAGGTTCGAATCATGCACATAAATCAATCGCATAGGTTCAAAAGGTCAGTCAGAATAGTTATTACGTTAAAATTGGAAGTCATCAGCTTGAAACAAAGAAGACTGTTCACTATCATTACCTCCATTCGAGAGAAATATGTTTGCAGTGAGATAGGCAGTTTGTACAATCGCGAGGATGTTGCTGGCAACAAGTTTTGATTCGCAGAAGAAAATCAGGAAATATGAATATTCAGAGGGAAAATTCACAAGAGTTTATAGCCAAGAAATATGCTCCAATGCTTGCGGTATATGCTTGATCTAGTTCGCTTATCCAATGTTGCCTGGGTATTCGTCCGGTGAATATATATACAAGTTGTCTCACAATCATAAAGTTTCAGGGATTGATATGGTAGGTAAAGTCGCAAAGGTAGAATTATGATTCAAGATGAGTTCAAACCAATCGAAGGTTTCATCGAGAGTGTTCGTAGTTACGGAAGACTTGTCATTTAAATACACGAGTTAAACGGTGCCCCTTCCGGACTAACATTCGTAATAGGTGTCAAAGGGTTCACGAATGGATTAGAATCCATATATATATATATAAGAGATGATATCATGCGCGATAGCGTTTACAAGATAGATAACTTCGATCATCTAGTCGAATTTTAACATGCTCAACATTCAGCCCCACGAGAAGAAAAGAAAAAAAAATTACAGAAATTTGCTCCTAATTACGACCATTAGCTTGCCTAGTAGGATTCTCCAGGATTTCCATACATTGCAAATTACACTTACGTGTGCACCCGTAACGGTAATTTACCTTGTATGGTCACCCTGTCTCCTTTTACTTAGCTACCAGGTACGGTGGAGTACATATGACATAACCTCGGAGTGGGTATGAAGAATGTGGTCACTGAACTAAGGTTATCTTGACCAGAATTTGTTAAAAAACAAGTTTCGAGGATAAATTGTTCGTTTTAAATGGGAATGAACCACCTGAAGCGAGTCGGCCATAAATTTTGCTTAACAGAATTCGAATAGGGTTTATCACAATGAACCTAGTTTAGCTCGAGTTAGAGGATAATTAATACTTGCGTGATCGCAATCCGATACACAAAGAGGGAATTTCAGTCGACCCGCATCAGGTTTCATTGGGGTTATAAGAATGGTACTCAAGTTGTATTATGTCAACGCACAACGCGATAAAATCGAGAAAGGGAAAGATCTTAAGAGATCACAGCAAATGTGAAGACGATCAGGATAACGGAAATTGATATAAGTGCCCCATAGGCAGTTACTTGAATTCATACCCCGCTAACTCTAGTGAAGCTAAATCATCACGCTACTAGCAAATCGAGATAACATTTCCTGGACGGATGAGTTTAGAGATATACGTAAGGTAGGTATAACAAGAACCTCCTAGGTTATGAGAAAGGTTTAAGGAAAAGAAGAGGTATTACACCACCTTCCCTATGCAGCATACATCCCTAGTATGGGCACTACGCCCAGTTGTTCAATCCGGAATAACCCGAGTAGCAATCAGCTCGTCAAAAGTATAAACGTGATCTTTCGATCTGATTCGATGTCTCGTCGTGGATGAATGTTAACCAATAGGTACACAACTTAGAGAGGTTAAGAGAAATGACTCAAGACTAACCGGCTCCTCGCCGTGAGTATAAGGGGACTGGATGATGTAAACGACAAATCGTAAACCAGGTGCGTGTAAGAGTGAGTATCACGATGCATGAGAGAAATGTTTAAGTGCAACTAATGCAAAACAGTTACAGTCTAAGACGGATCTTAGTTCGCTGTAACCTGGCTCTGATACCAATCTGTCACACCCCCAAAAATCCCACGCGCGATAACGCGCCGCAGGGAGCATGACAAACCAGAATCGCCGTCCATTAGCTACACCAAAGGACCAATAATTAATAAAAACGTTTCATCTTTCATTAAAATATGTAATTAGAGTTTTACAAATGCGGAAGCGTAAATACAACAAAAGTACTTATGTAAAATCTTTGTCACCTAAGGTGACGTGGCTTGTTTAAAGACATTAAAAGTGTTTCAAGACTCATGCATACGTACTCGTGATACTCGAACATCCGCAACCTGAGAAATAACATGCTAAAAAGTGTCAACACAATGGTTGGTGAGTTCACAGGTTTATCAGTTGAAAAACAGTTCAAGTTCAGTTTAAGATCGATTGTTCAACAACAATCAAGTTGAGTTTATGATTGACTATTCAACAATAGTCAAGTTGAGTTTAAGATTGACTGTTCAATAACAGTCAAGTCGTATGAGCATAATCACTAATATATATCAAATAGCTAGCTAGGCTATATACATGAAACTTCGCACGTTGATGGTCACCGAAGCTAACAGTTGTTTACAGTTTGTGCAGTTTGCCTTGTTATGTTTAGGACGAATATAACACCCGTTCGATATCCAATCGAGTCAGCGCGACTGACCCGGGTGGGGTTTGTCAGACCCAGTAGTACTACAATATATCTCCCGCTATCGTCATTAATACTAACGGTACCATAAGAAGGACTTTGTTGTATCAGTGTGCTTCAAGTACTTCAAGTGATATATAAAGTCTAATTATCTCAGTTGTGTAAATCATGCATGTTAATCTCCCCCAACAGGATTTAAAACAGTAAAATGGGGCCGTGAAACTCACCTTTGGGTGCACAGCAATTCCAGATAATAATAACAGCAAGTAGCAACTAGCAGGTCTTGTGTACTCTACCAAACACCTAACGAGCATATACACATAAGTGTGTGTTCAACTGAAAACGACTAAGTCTAGACCAATGATGAGAACGAATGACGCTGACTCAGACATGTCGTAGGTTGTGAAATCCCGAACGAGCCGAGGATGGCACGTTTGCTTAATCCGAACGATTATAGAAATAATGCGAAATATATAATATACATATCAATATTATATATTTTTCTAAGTTTAAGGATCCAAAATAAATAAATATAATATATATATTTAAACTAAACGTGCAAATGGCGTTAATAACGAGTTTGGGAAACAAGAAACGTATATTAAAAGTTCTTGTAAAGTATCCAATTGTTTCAATAAACCAACAATAGATGTTTAATTTATTTTAGTCTACGCAAAATATAATTTATCATTTTTGGTAAAACTCTTTATTAATAGATCAATCTATATATATATATATATATATATATATATATATATATATATATATATATATATATATTGATGGGTTTCAGGCACTACAAGCATACTTAAACTCTTAAGGGTGCATGCAACCTAAAACCAGGATCTATGTTTTCTCTATTGAACCTACAACTAAGAACAAAAATAAACCCTAGTCTATTGTGAAAAATAAATACCCAAGTAAATAAAATAGACAGAGTTACATACCTTTTAGTTGTTATAGTAAACAACTAAACAAATCCCTTCGATGTCGGGAAGCTAGCACCACAAGCGTCGTGCCTCTAATGGGATCACACCCAAGAACTCCAAAGGGAGAATATTAAACTAGAAGTGGTTAGTCCAAAATCGAATTTGGTTAAACCACAAAGGAGGGAGAAAGAGAATGGGGAATACTCAACCCTTTGGTGCGAATTGGAATGAGATCTCAAGGCCCCTATTTATAGGTTTGAGTAATCTCCTCATTTAACAATTCCACCAATGTGGGATCATGAAAAATTTTGAAATCCTCCTAGACAAAGAAGGGATTTCGAAAATTCCAATATGGGATAAACTCATTCCTAATATAAATCAACTATTGATTTATTATTTATCTCCTTTAATTAACAAATTGTTAATTATCCTCCCAAATAGTTTTGTCTAGTTAATTATTAGACTATAATAATTAACAACACTATTACTTTTTCCCTTTTAATTAATTCTCCATTTGCTGAGTCTCGAGGGCAACCCAAAAGGACTGTGCTGCTATCAATTATAGTTATAGGCTTAGACACCTAATCCAACATATATATATATATATATATATATATATATATTTGTATACATATTAAAAGTATATTTTCAATCTAAGAAAAAATGACAAGTTAAACGTGTTTAAAGTTCAAAATATAGTTTACCGGATCTAATAGACCAAGTTACATATTTTCGGGTTAAAATATGATAAGGGACAACTTAGATACGAGTTCTAGGTTGTTAAATGCTTAAATCACAAGAATAAATAAAAACAGAAACAAGGAGGTCACTGGGTTCGAACCCGTGACCTCTATGTGTTAGACCAAGTCACCAAACCACTCGGCCAGTGCCGCTTCTGTGTTTGGAATCTGAGCAGAAAATCTTTTATCTATAAATAATGGCCAGAATTTAATTTTTTTGGGGAAACAACGAATTAAGAAAAAAAAGATATGATGAGGCCGGGACTCGAACCCGAGCCTCCAGCGAACAAGCCCAGTGACTGATAACGGTTTGTCAGGCCGTTTCAAATCCCCAACTTAGATTGATTATGTAGTAGCGAAGCAAGGGTTATCGAACCTAGGGAATATGTGGATCTTAACTAGTTGACTAAGTACTTAACTAAATTGACTAATTAACCTAAAATTACCTAGGGTTGCCACTTAGCTGTTTTGATTTGATTGAGGTGAATTAACTAACTTTAACCTAAAAATTGATTGAACTATCAAATGAGACAAATCTAACCACTTCTGGATCCTGGTTGGCTACCGATCTAAACAAACCTAATTACTTCCTAGCGACACATAGACATGCCCCCCAATTGCCTCCCTGACCTAATAACCTAAATTCCTAATGGGCTGATTAGTCCTGCCGCAAGAAAGTGCTGGATCGATAAACAGGGGACCACTAAAACCCTAGATTACTAGTTAGGTTAAACAGTTTAGCATGCGGGTAACTAGTTTAATAATAGGTTAGTCATAGAACGAATCCACCAACCAATCACCAAAAGCGGTTAGTGGTGGATTAGCCGGACATGGCTAATGAAACAAACATGATTAAAGTAAAAGATTGCATTAAAAGAATGTACCGAATGATTAATTGCTCACAAAAACTCCCAAGAACAAGAGAAATTCGCAAAATCCTAGCCTCTGGTCGTCTGGAACAATAGATGAATGACAAAATCTTAAAGAACAAGTTTAAATAACTAAACCCTAATTTTTCTTCTGTCGGCCAATTTGGGGCGTACCGCCCCAGGTTATGCAATCCTGGGCGTACCGCCCGGATCAATTCTTCCGGCTGCGCCCCTAATGTTTAGGGCGTACCGCCCTGTATTCTCCTCTTCTGGGCGTACCGCCCTGATTTAAACCTCAGGAACTTCTTCAATTTTCTTCTAAGTCTTTATCATTCCCGGTTCACGAACTTTCTCGAACTCTGCACCGATCAGCTTCAGCTTCTCTCTTAAAACTCCACTTTTAGCTCATTTAGCTTACGGTACCTCACAACACAAAAACTCATGAAAATGCCATGCAATCCAACCATTATTGTAAATAAATATAACAAATTAAACACAATAATAACGACAAATTGGACTAACATCACATCCCCACACTTGACTTTTTCCGTCTCGGAAAAACTGCCATGGAATCATAATCAGGAATCAACTCAAAATCTTTTAACATTTCAAAATATCAACCTTTTTCCATTCCACATTCCAAAATGTATTCATATATACTAATTGCAATTGCCGATATTTCGGTCCGACTAAACCCAACCACTGATCTTTGAGCCCCCAAGGTGTTTATATAATTTACCGAATCATTTGTCTCAACCTGCCTATGTGTCCCACATTCAGAAAGTCCTAGCTTAGTCTAATCCCGACTCAAATTCGGTCAAAGCAAAGGGTAATATAGATAGAATATTTATATTTTCCCCACCCTAGTTAAATCAGATACTCATATATCCCAAGAATGATGGATTTGAATGGATGAATGAAGTTGTTGAGCATTTATTTGACTACTGATTTTTTTCTAATTTTTTCTTTTCTTTTTCTCTCTCTTTTTTTTTTCATTTTTTTATTTTTTATTATTTTTTTTATATAGCTGGTTAATTTTATCTATACTTACCAACGGACATCATCAGAGGCATTCTTTCACAAGGTCTTACCCCCGAAATCATACGTGAGTGTTTTGCCCGCGAGATCCAGAACATCATCAGAGGTACTCTTTCACAAGGTCTTACCCCCGAAATCATACATGAGTATTCTGCCCCTTCACTCTAATTCATTAACCAATTAATTACCTAATATGCTCAAATATGGAAAAGATGGGGCGCCGTTATTTCTCGGATTTGCTTTCGCAAAAAGATCATAACGTGCCAAGTTTATTCTGAGGATATATAAGTTTCTAATTTAAAAAGGTCTCTTTCCTCCTAATCATCAGTTTCAACATCACTATTACCTCTAAAATGGGAACCCACTAGCAAACTAATTAAATTACATATTTATACAAAAATAAACACCAAGGGATAATTAAGCTTTACTAAATCAGCTGGGCCTACCGACACATCACAAATTAGCTATATTTTCCATTCTCACCTTTTCTTACCACTTTTCCCTTTCTTTATTTAATTTAATTTATTCTGAAAATCGACTCCCAATTGTACTATCATTTTCCATGTACCGGCAATTTCCCCAAAACAGATTTGACTCAAATACTTAAACTACAAATGACTCAAAAATTGCAAAATCTTTTTGGATTTTTGATGTTTTGTACTTTTTTTTTTTTATTTTAAACACACACACAATAAATAAATAAATAAACACAAACAGAACGCGTTATTCCCCTCCCCACACTTGAGTTCAACATTGCCCTCAATGTGAACAAAGAAACAACAAAAATAAAGAAGACTAAAAACAAAGAAATAAAAATAAATAGAAATAGGAAACGTACCGGTAATCGGAAATAAGAAAAAAAACAAAAATTCCTCACAGCCATTCCGGGGCGTACCGCCCAGAACGTGAAGAACTGGGGCGTACCGCTCATCCCCGTTTTCGACAGAAAGTTTGTGAAAATTTTTAGACTTAGAATTTTTCTCTTCTCTGTCAAAACCTCCACATTTCTTACCATAACCTGTTCCAATTAATATTTTAACCCTAAACATACCTGGAACACTTCGAGTTTGCTCAATTCGTATCTCCAAAAACTGATCCGACTCCTGAAAAACACAAAACACACACAAAACTACAAAATACAAACAAATCAAAATAAAAAATCCTAACCGCTGGGTTGCCTCCCAGTTAGCGCTAAGTTTTTAAGGTCTTCAGCCAGACCGTACTTCCCTTTCACGGAGGCTCAAATATGTACTTGTCACCCAACTTTGACTTAGTAGGGGAACGATGAGTGCATTCCCCGTTATCATCATTGCTCCATCCCCATTCCTCAAAGTGACCTTCCTCCTTCATTTTCCCAGCTCCTCGACCATCATCATCGCCTCGATCATGCTTGGAATTACCCTTGAATCTCTTCGTAGCCTTCGGACTCTTCTTATTCTTCTTACAACTACTGTCGACCTCCTCATGACCGAGAGATGCCACCATACCAACCGGGTCTCCCGTATCCCCACACTTGGGATCATCTATCTCTAATCCTGCAAACCTGTCAACCACAACATCACCTTCCATTGTATCCTCCTCTACTTTACTAGGAGGACACTTATCAGTAGCAAACAATTTCGGAATAGTATTAATAACCGAATATTTAAAAACATGATTAAATAAGTTTAAAGATAATACCCGGCTACCAAACTGCATTGTACATGTGTTTGCTCTGCAATCAATTTGTGTGTTTGCGGTGGACAAAAATGGTCTTCCAAGTATGATCCTTGGTGGGTGCCCCGTATCCTCATAATCCACTACCAAGAAGTCTTCGGGATAGTAAAATTCACCAACTTGAACAACCACACCCCTCAGCATACCTCGTGGTTTCTTTGATGACCCATCCGCAAATACCACCTTTGTTTTAACCTCTTGCACGTCGCCCAAACGAAATTGCTCACAGATACTACTTGGAAGAACACTCACCGATGCTCCAAAGTCCAACAATGCCTTGTTGGTTGAGAATTCTCCAATCTTAACCGGAATCAATGGTGTCTTCAACTCTTCGAACTCTTCCTCAACATCACTTTCATCACTGTCTACCAACATGTTGATTGCACTAATAGGAACTCCTCGGACATTCTTGACACCTGAAGTAGAAGCTTGGTGAGCTGGATTAATGTTAGTATCACTAGGCAACTTACCTGGCTCTCTTCTTGAATTTTCAGCAGCTAGTTGACCCAACTGTTTCTGAACAGCTGCCATGGTTTTCTCATTGACCTCGAACCTCCGTTCAAACCCATTAACTTTATCCGCAATTGAATCCATTTTCGCCATCATGGCGGCAAACTGAGCTTGCATCCCATCATCTGGTGCCGGTTGAGCTTGTTGGTAGCTCCTTTGGGGCGGATTTCCACCTTGAGTGTAGGTGTTCCGTTGGTAGCCCCCTTGGTTGTACCCTGATGGCCGGCTTTGATACTGCGTCTGAGCTCCACCCTGCACATTAGAACTTTGAAAGTTAGGATTTAACTGGTTGTTAGCATTACCATAACTGAAATTTGGATGATTGCGAAGGTTAGGATGGTAGGTGTTGGAGTTCATGGCCCCTTGCACATAGTTGACATCCTCACTCTGCTGCATCCCACTCGAACAAGAACCAGCTGCATGTCCCAACTCGCCACAAATAGTGCACACCGGAATTTGTGCACTTACCTTCGCCTCGTCGGGTACTCCCCCCAATTTCATGCTCGCTACCTGCTTCTCCAAAAGGAGGTTCTGTTGACGTAGCTTCTCTATTCTTTCCTCCGCCTCATAGTCGACCGATTTGACCGAGGTGGATCTCGATCGTCTTTCATTTTGAGCTAGTCGCTTGGAGGTGGCACTAAGTCTTTCCATGTGCCCCCAATCTACCTCTTCCGTGTTGGTCAAAAAGGTGCCATTGCTGATGGAGTTCAAATCTCGAATATCCTCAGGTAGGAGACCATCATAGAATGCTTTGATGAGATCCCAAGTGTCAATTCGATGATGTGGGCACTTACTCAACATTTCCTTGAACCGAGTGAAGGCCTCGTGAAATGGTTCTCCGCTATGTTGTTGGAAGGATCGGATCTCTTCCTTGACCTCACTTGTTTTGCTCATCGGATAGTATTCTTCAAGGAAAGCTTCTTGCAATTGCACCCAAGTATAGATGCTATTGGGTGTGAGACCCTCGAACCATCTTCGTGCTCGATCTTTGAGGGTGTATGAGAAAAGCATTAGCTTGACATCGTTCTGTGTGAACCCCGTGGCTCCAATCGGTATGCAAGCGGACTCAAAGCTATGAATATGATGATATGGCTCTTCGGATCTTTTCCCATAAAACTCCGGCAAATGGCTTAAATATTGCGGACGGACTTCAAATGCTCTTCTATTGTCCCCGATTGGTGTGACGACTGGTGATGCACTTGGGACAACTATTGGCTTGAAATGGCTAGCCACTCCCTGAACCGGTGGGTTTTCTACCAATCGTGGGACTCCTCCTTCCATTTGAAGACGAGCTCCCCCATGGTTGAATTGTGGAACTCCTCTTGGGGGGGAAGCTCTTCTTCCTTGTGGGGCAAAATTTGCCTGTGGAGCTCGTGCTCTGTTCCTTGGAATGTCAACCGGTGGTTCCTCTCTATACCCATATCCGTCGTCATCTTCATTTGGGTCATACCAGTCTTGCCCCCACTGCTCCTCGTACACGGGATTTTGTCGAAAGTGGTTTTGTGGTGGTGGAGGTTGTTGTGGTGGGGGTTGTTGTGGTGGTGCTCGACGGAAAGGTTGTTCTGGGTACCTGACCCGATAGTGATACCCTTCCTCCTCATGGTGTGAGGATTTAGGAGAAAGGGATGGTAAGGAATTGTGCCCGTGCACCCGAAATGGTGGAATATGACCCGGAAGGATATTTGGGTCTTGAGCTTGTGGCATGGCGGGGTTTACTGGCTCATTCTGGCCTTGGTTCTGTGGTTGGTTGAGATTTTGGTTGAGGTTCTCATTTGGGTTTGGGTTTTGGTTGTGATTTGGGTTTTGGTCTTGGTTTTGGTTTTGGTTTAGTGGTGGGTTGGGATTGGGATTCTGGCCCTCCATTCCTTTTCTGTTTCTCTGTTCTGCTCGGTTCTGCCGAGCTGTCCTCTCAATCTCTGGATTGTATATCAACGGAGAGGTTTTGCGGGAATGCCGCGTATGCATGCACAATCACCTAAAACCTGCAAAAATGGTCACAAACAAGCAAACCAATTACGCAGCACTGCTCCAGGGGGTGTAAATAATGCAATAAAACAGAAAAAATCGAAACTTGGACGGTCAAAAATCTCAAACTTTCTGTGAAAAAGTGCCCAAGGCGTACCGCCCAGGATTGATGATTCTCAGGCGTACCGCCCAAAACTGAAATTCGGCAAAAATTAAAATATTTTTTTTTTTTTTTTTTTTTTAATGCAGAAAATAATTACTGGAATAAAAACACTATTTTTGGGTTTTTTGAATTTTTTGAAAAAAATAAATAAAAATGCAAATTAAGCAAAAATCAACTAATCAAAAAGCGCACTAATTCCCCGGCAACGGCGCCAATTTGATAACGGTTTGTCAGGCCGTTTCAAATCCCCAACTTAGATTGATTATGTAGTAGCGAAGCAAGGGTTATCGAACCTAGGGAATATGTGGATCTTAACTAGTTGACTAAGTACTTAACTAAATTGACTAATTAACCTAAAATTACCTAGGGTTGCCACTTAGCTGTTTTGATTTGATTGAGGTGAATTAACTAACTTTAACCTAAAAATTGATTGAACTATCAAATGAGACAAATCTAACCACTTCTGGATCCTGGTTGGCTACCGATCTAAACAAACCTAATTACTTCCTAGCGACACATAGACATGCCCCCCAATTGCCTCCCTGACCTAATAACCTAAATTCCTAATGGGCTGATTAGTCCTGCCGCAAGAAAGTGCTGGATCGATAAACAGGGGACCACTAAAACCCTAGATTACTAGTTAGGTTAAACAGTTTAGCATGCGGGTAACTAGTTTAATAATAGGTTAGTCATAGAACGAATCCACCAACCAATCACCAAAAGCGGTTAGTGGTGGATTAGCCGGACATGGCTAATGAAACAAACATGATTAAAGTAAAAGATTGCATTAAAAGAATGTACCGAATGATTAATTGCTCACAAAAACTCCCAAGAACAAGAGAAATTCGTAAAATCCTAGCCTCTGGTCGTCTGGAACAATAGATGAATGACAAAATCTTAAAGAACAAGTTTAAATAACTAAACCCTAATTTTTCTTCTGTCGGCCAATTTGGGGCGTACCGCCCCAGGTTATGCAATCCTGGGCGTACCGCCCGGATCAATTCTTCCGGCTGCGCCCCTAATGTTTAGGGCGTACCGCCCTGTATTCTCCTCTTCTGGGCGTACCGCCCTGATTTAAACCTCAGGAACTTCTTCAATTTTCTTCTAAGTCTTTATCATTCCCGGTTCACGAACTTTCTCGAACTCTGCACCGATCAGCTTCAGCTTCTCTTCTTAAAACTCCACTTTTAGCTCATTTAGCTTACGGTACCTCACAACACAAAAACTCATGAAAATGCCATGCAATCCAACCATTATTGTAAATAAATATAACAAATTAAACACAATAATAACGACAAATTGGACTAACATCAGTGACCAACCCAATGAACCAGGCGTGCAACTTTGATTACAAGCAGAAAACATAATACATATAGATTACGGGTCGGGTGTCATCTTCTTCACCCGAACCCTAGATTCGCCGGAGCTTTCTCCGGTCGCCGGAAAACCAAAAAGATCATGCAACGAAGCCAGAAAACATGCGACTAACATGGAAAAGCAATTACCTTGAACCGGAGATGAGAGATTTATGTGTTTTTGACGTCGAAATGAAACCCGAACAAGTCGCAAACTCGAACCCCGAGATTAACTGTGATGCTCTGAAGTTGCTGCTGCATTCACGATCACCGAGGGGTGTCTAATGGTGGCGTAGCAGTGGTGTAGTGGTGCTGGTTGGCCAGAATCTTTTGACGGTGGTGGTCTTTGCATCGAACAGGGGAGAAATGAGAGGGAGAAAGGGTGTTGTACGGGTTTCTCGTTGTGGTTCGTCGGAGAGGAACAAGAGTGATGGTTCGCATGAGGAGGTGTTTGAGGAACGATTTTGTGCCAATGATTTAGAAAGACGATTTGTTAATAGACTTGAGCTTGCAAACGGCATCGCAAGGGTTCGAGGATTGAATGATTTCCGTTACCAAAATTATACCGTCGCCACAGTTATAAAGTCTTTAAACTGAGTTTCATGAATGGCTAGAATGATCCCTCGCCACACTTACAGTTTAAGGTTTCTGGTTTTGACAATTACGAAGCTAGTCCTTACAGGTTTGAAAATAGAAAGGGTGTTTTAGGAATTGGCAACACTAGTCCCTCAAAGTTTAAAAAGGTGTTAACAACTCTAACAGGGTTAACGGAGGATGACTTTAATGATGAATACACAAGTGTACGACCAAATATGTCTAGCGTGTGACGTTTATAAAGGTGTAAACCTTGTTTCGTCACTTGATATTGTGAGTAAGACTTCATAAGTATATACTTCGAGTTCACATAAAATCATAGAGATAAATCTATAATTTATATAATTAAAACTCACATAAAATCATAGGATAATACATTAATTATATGACATTTGTCACTTAAAATCACAGGATAAATCATGTGAATTTATTTACATAAGTATTCCACATAAAATCATAACTTCAGTTGTCACATAAAATGATAAAACAACGTCCAAACGAAATCATAACGTATGAGTTACATCAAATCATAGAATATAAAACGTCTAGACTCAAGTGCATGCTCGAATAGTGATGGTTACACAAACCCTAATTGCTAAGGTCAACACAAGTTAAACACATTGATGTTCACACAACATTTATAACAGTTTAATTTCAAGTTAACTCGGAAAAGGCCTAAAAAGACGGATTGTCACATGTATGAAGGAACAGAGGAGGTTAAGGAGAATAAGAAAGATGTCTTAAAACAAAGATATGAAAATTTCTGTCATAAAAGAGGTGAAACCATGTCTGAACAGTATTTAAGATATGTGAAACTAATAGATGAACTTCAGGGAGCAGATGTCACACTTGACAATGCTGATATAATCAGAAAATTTTTAAGATCGTTACCTGAAGTTTGGACTGTCTATACAGTTAGCATAAAATACAGTCGTGATCTAAAAACTTTAAAACTAGGATCCACTAGCTCCCATGCAGAGAGTATACTCATTGATGTGAGTAACGACAAGACATCTTGAAAGCAAGATTTGACATGAAAGACACGGGAATGGTAAATGTGGTTTTGGAAATTCAAATCACACGAAGTCGTGGATTTGTTATAAGTCAAACCCACTGTGTGAACAATATTCTTGAGAAGTCAGATGCAAATGACTCTAATGCAGATAGAACTCCAAACTGATGTGAGTCAGTATCTAGCTAAGAACATAGGAGAGCCTGTTAACATATGGGAGTACTCAAGAATTATTGGCAGTTTGATAGATCTGATGAGTTGTATGAGACCAGGCTTAGCTTATGTTCAACTCATTGGAGTTGTGTGATTAGGTTACTTAGATACCTAAGGTACATAATGGAATATGGGTTGCACTAGAACAAATATTCAACAGTGATTGAAGGACACTGTGATACAAATGATTCCAGAGCAAATTGGATATCTGATGCGATATCTGATACGGATGATTCCAGAACAAATTGGATATCTGATGTGAGATCTGATACAGATGATTCTAGAGCAACGAGTGAATATGTATTCACTCTTGGAAGTGCAACAATATTGTGGAAATCTTCAAAAACAAATGGTTATTGCTAGATCCACGATGAAAGCAGACTTCATCGCTTAGATAAAGCTAGTGACGATGCAGAATGGCTACGTCAATTTATAGAGAATATACCAAGATGGCCTAAGCTTGCAATGGCCATATGAATACATTGTGATAGCCAAACAGCAATTGGCAGAGCTCATAGCACAATGTATCACTACTACAAAAACTGCCTTTCTTGATGTGCATTGCGCGTCAAGAAAGGGCCTTCTTGACACGCAAATGCACGTCAAGGAAGCCGGGGTCAAGAAGCTTCTTGACGCGCAAAATGCGTGTCAAGAAGTTCTTGACACGCGAACGATGACGCGCATTTTATGACGCGCAACGCGTGTCATAAAATGCGCGTCAAGGAAGCCCCTGTCATAAACGGCGATGACACGCATTTTTGCGCGTCAAGAACGTTTTAAAAAAATTAAAAAAAAATTATTTGTTTGTAAATCACTAATTTCAACATTAAATGACAATTAACCTCAATACAAAATACAATACACTTACAACAAAATAATGCATTATATATATATAAATAGTAAACATTACAAACTTAAAATGAATTTACACAAAAAAATAAACTATAAACTAAATACATAATATAAACACTATCCTATCACAATACTTTACTAGTTGTTGCTGGTGCTGCTGTCATTAGTTGCTTCACTCCAGGTTGTTGGGACTGTGCCAAATTTTCAGTTGAGGTATTTGTAACATAGCATAATGTGAAGGCAGCTTGTAATTTGTTACCTGCATTTTTTATGCATAGTGCTTTTACAATTCAGAAGTAACCAAGTCTGTATATATAAGATGGCTTGATGGGAAGTGGGAGAATAACTTTAAATTGCTGCTGATTAGTGACTATACTCACACTAAAATGATTAGGATTTGGGCTTGGCTACATATAAGGTATACTCACCCATTGACCACTAGTTGGAATAATGTTGCTGTTCTTGGAAATTTAATGATTCTTCTGTTAGATGAAGTTATGCTCAGATCAATCAAAGTTGCTGCTGGTACCATGACTATGTTTATTGCTGTTATAAATCAGGCCAGCAGTCTCTATTTTTTAATGGTTCGTGGTGTTAATTGGCTGCTGTTGTCAGCAGTAACGAGCTTGGGCTGCTGTGGGTCACCTGCTGTAACAGGATTACTATTGTTTACATTTATAGTTGTTGTGGGTTATATACTGCTGTGAGGGGCTGTTCTACTCATTTATGGTGTAGGTTTGGGTGCACTAAGAGTTGCATAAGACTTCTGATGAGTAGATATTTTACTGATGTTGGAAATGGATTTACTTATGGCAAGTATGGTCTAGCAATGATATATGATGCTGCTGATGGGTTAGTTATTGTCGGGTCATATTTCATTTCTTTGGCTGTTAGGTTCAGTCTTACAACTGGATTGGATGCTTCATTGTTGCTGGTACCAATAGAATTCTGGTTTAGCTTATAAGCTAATGCATATCCACTTTCATAAGCTTAATTTCTTCATTCAGTTTTTTCATAGATGGAAAATAAAATACCTCTAAGAATTGCAAAATTATCAGGATTATATGATTTGTCACTTGATTCATCTCTCCTGGTGACAGCAATGTGCACACAATTCTGTGCTTCGGAAATGCATGTTGTTAAGAGCGCAGAAGGAAGATCAAAAGAGGCAGCATCTGCACATATCCCCTCCTATATATTTCATAGAAAAAAGAGAAGTTTATTTCATTTGCATTACATAATGATGTGTAAACATATCTAACCAAAACCAAGACTAAAATATCTCTGATATGAAATATTAATACTTACCAGATTGTGAGCTTCATCAAATATTAGTATACTGTTTTCCCACTCAATGGTCAAAGACTTTCTATTGTTGGGATCAATAAGATAGTTGTAAGGTGCAAATAAGATATCAACAACCTTATGGAGCTCACGTGACATGTAGTAAGGGCATCTGCAATGAAAGTGAAATGTTAGCCTCTTGTAGCAAAATCACTGCCGTTTGTTACAAGTATGAGCTGGAAAAACATACGGTCCACTGTTTTGCCCAATAGGTTCATCCCCAAGACCAGGATTATTTTTCACAAATTCTGCAAAAAGAAAAAGTAGAGATGTAGACGAGTATTTAGTCAATGAAATGGTGGAGAACAAGTTTTCTTTAACGAGGATTGCATAAAAAATACATGAGACACGTGAATAATGGGTACAATAGCGTTTTGTGCGTTTCTGATATAAAGAGTGGCATGCATTTGTCTGTGTTCTCCCGTGAAGTAAACTTACATCTGGGTGAATGCATAATTGCTCCCGAGATCCTAATACAACCATTTTGGGTCTGCATAAGTAATTGATATGTTTATAATAAAGTCATAGCAGAATAATGATAGTATTAGTATCATTTCCTTCTTTAAGGGGGAAAAATGTAGCACAAAAATACAAATTAATAACACGAATACCGGAGGCATAGATGGATGAGTATATAAGCCACCATGGGGGTACATAACATATGGATGAGGTGCGGTACCATAAGGTGGCATAAAATGCTGAAAGTACACAAAGATATTAGAAGATGTAAAATAACTCATTGTGCATGAAATGTTTGGTCAAGTACATTGTCAATAAAATAGCATGTCAATGACCAACTTTACATCAGCTTGCCAATTGATGTATGTTTCTTTTTCTTCAAGCTAAAAATGTAACATGGTACTATAATTAGAGAAGGTGTTGAAAGTTATTAGCAGTGAACTTTACTAACTAAAAAGTAAGAACCCTATGCACAAGATGGGGCACAATAGTTTGAAAATAATTATAATAATAAGAGTTTGTAACAAAAAGAACACATAAGAGTGGAACACTGCCAGACCTGATTAATAGTTCCTTTATAAGTTAACCGTAAGAAGCAAAATCAATTATTCAAGAAGCCAAGTACCTGAACCCCCCACATGTAGGGAGGAGGTTGAGGGCTTGAAGCTAAGTACCCATGTGGAGGCATATGAGAATAAGCCTGTTCATTGTTCAAGATGTAATTATGTAAATACCACTTAAATTTAGTCAAACAACTCATATCACACATGCTCCAATTAACTACAAGCTTAAAAGTGTTATAGATATAGCACCTGAAAACCCGACCAATCTGGTGGGACAGCTCCCATCGCATTACCTGATGGCTGCTCTCGAGCAAATATAAGCCAATGAACAAGTATACATTAGGAATGTTAGTATAACAGCATGTATAGGTAGCCCAAGTATTAAACTTTTTTTCATTAAGGCCACCTATTTATTTAATACCACTTTATAGTTCACTCAATTATGTATCTAGAAAAGTTTATACCAAATCCAAAAATATAAACATGTCTAACAAAGAAACGCCCTTAGAAAATATTTAAAAGAACATCCTTGCATCAATATGTCAAACATACAACTGTTTGAAATGAAAGAGACTGGGATGTTTTTGTTAATTACAGTATTTTGGCATGTTTTTGACAGAATTTGATATAGATAAAACCAGATATACACTTGGTGGTCTGAAGTAGTTCCAATGAACGCCCAATTATCCCTTCGACACTGTACTCAAATAGGAAGTTCAGAAAATTTGTGAACTTTGTTATCATCGGAGATGCAATAAAGCAAAACAGCAGCATGAAAAATCAAAACACCTAATGTTTAATTGAACCATTACAAAAAAAAAAAAAAATCAACACTGACTTGTAGACGGTTCTTTTAAGTTCTTGAACCACTTGCCGAATCTGGCTGTGAGTGCGTGAAGTATACACTATTGTAGGCAGATTTGACGATTCTCCTTGTGATGATGAGCCTTCTGATTGTGTGGCCCCTGCACGCCTACCAGTTGAGAAACTACCCAAACTTTTTCTCCTGGCCAAAGTGCAAACAATTTTTTTTTTTGAAACGGCAACTTATATTCAACAAAGCGAGGCATAGCAAGACGCTAAAACCCGCCAAAACATAGTAAAACAGACCAAAACAGTCACGTGTACAACCAAACTAAACTAACTAATACATCCAAGACAACAACCAATTTTAACACAATTTACACTCCCAGTTTGGACAGCATCTACATTTAAATCACTCCAAGCATGAACCTTTGCACCACATTCCATCCGAAACTACTCAGATTCCTTTCTCCCTAAAAAACACATTTGCAGCTTTGTGAAACCCAAAAGAACAGACCCAAATAGGCCACCCAGCGGGCCATTTATATGCTTTAAGATAGTTTTGATCTGGCACATTTATGAAGTTATACTTATTAAAAGTGGTTAGGGTTCTGAATTTAGTCATCAAAAGTGGTATTCCTTAGTATGGACTGGATTTGTCAAATCACAGCTCCGAACTAATACGTAATATGATTTCGTGATATTAGGAACCTGTGAATGACTGTGTAAACCCTAGAACCTTCTGAGTTTGCTTCCAGAAGTAAATAAACAATCACATAACTGAACGCGATGAAAATAGAGATGTTTATTCGATTGTAAATCAAATGAAGGATAATAGAGACAGAAACCGTACCTCTTGAAGAGATTGAATAAGTTTTTCCATGTAAACGAGCTGACAATCGTAAGCCTCGAAGGGGAATTCCACATTGATTCCCCTGATCTTGTACGTCGGCATCTCTAACTGCTTCTATGTGCGAAAGAGATGATGAAATGCCCCTGATTCAGTGGCCCGACGTGGGTGAAATCGTTGATGGAGAGACGTTGTCTTCTCTGCATTGATGTTTTTTGAGAGGTCTTCTTTGCGTCGGTGTTTTTTGGGAGAGCGGGGAGGGAGTTTTTTTGGGGAAACTTAAATTAGGGCAAAAATATTTGGTGGAAATTTTTGGGGGGAAAAATTAAAAGACGACGGGGATTTCTTGACACTCACATTTTAAGTGTCCTCCGTGTTTTTTTTTTTTGAAATATGACAGAAATTCTTGACACTCAAAAATGCGCGTCATGAATTCTTAGGAATTACCTATAATTGACATTTTATTTTGACACTTCAGTTTTTGCACGTCAAGAATTATCGAGTGTCATCGTTCGCGTGTCAAGGAAAGCAGTTTTTGTAGTAGTGTATAATGGTAAGAATAGACATATAAGACGTAGACATAATATTATACGACAACTGCTCTCAACGGGGATTATCACAATTGACTATGTAAGGTCAGCTGATAATATATCGGATCCGCTTACTAAAGGCTTAAGCAGAGAGGCAATATATAGGTCGTCAAGAGGAATGGGATTGAAGCCCGTGAATGTATAATTCATACGAAGGAAACCTAACCTATGTGACTGGAGATCCCAAGATCTAGGTTCAATAGGACAACCTATCTGTATGAATTGAGGAGGTCACTATGGGGGGAGTCATGATATGACTACACCCAAAACTAAAAGGAAGTTTCCAAACTTCCAAACCCGTTCCTTTATTAAATAGTGACAGTGAGGATAAGCTTCCAGCTTTTAATGATTCGAGGAATCACCTATGTGAGAGAGAAGTGGGGTCGCTTCGAAGAGAAATGTGGGGGCTAATTTCTTAAGACTCTCGCAGAACCAGGCAAGTGTTCAGGACCATAAAGGACACGACTATGAGGAGTTGATACTGTCAGGAAGAGTCCTATGTAAAGTGTATTGTCGCCTACACAAACAGCAGCTTAGTTCAAAGACATTGTCGTCTACTGACAGCCAGGAGGCTAAGTACATTTTACAAGGGAAGGTTCAAAAGGGACACCTACCTATCCTACGCAAGACTCAACTGTTGAGATTTCAGAATGATCGAGTAAATTGCTCCATCGATCTCCATTCATGTGGGGGATTGTTGGAAAAAAATAGGAAAAAGATACATTTTTTCCTAACTTTGGACCTAATTATATATATGTAGATTTAATAATTAGATGTGTTATTTGATATGGTTGAATAGCCTAGGACAAGGGCTTTCCAATGAGATATTAAACGTCCAAAGTGATTAAGAGGTGAATGAGATATCGATGCTCAAAGTGTGACCTACAAACTATATATTTGAGCTAAAAACCACTTGTCCCACATTGGAAGTGGTTCAAATTGAAATGTGGTTTATAAGCCAAAGAACTTGGATGGTTATCAAATTGTAATGTCACTTTATACTCCAACATCTACGCGCGGGGGGGGGGGGGGGGGGTTGCAGGAAAATGAGAAACCCGGTTAAAAATCTTGGGCGCGCTCGCGCATTGGTAAAACAAGATGTTATTGCGAAAACACGAAAACAAATATCAAAACCTCTATAACATTCTCATACGTTAATATTCTTTTAAAAAAATTTTGCACCAAAAGTCTTAAAATTATGTCACCTTTAATTCTAGAAAAAAAAATTAAACATTTAAAATTTCGTGATTTTTTTATTATTGCACATGTGCAATAATACGTATTAATTATATTACACGTGCGCAATATTAACAAAAAAAATGTTATTTTTTTTAGTTTTTTCTAAAATTAAAGATAACAGAATTATAAGATTTATGGTGCAAATTTTATTAAACATATTAACGTATGAAAAAGTTATAGAGGTTTTAATATTATTGCACATGTGCAATAATAATTTTTTATTACACATGTGCAATAATAAAAAAATAAAAAAAACGTTGGATTTTTTTAAAATTTCTCCAGAATTAAAGATAACAAAATTATATGATCTATGGTGCAATTTTTTATAAAAAATTTTAACATATGAAAAAGTTATAAAGGTTTTAATATTATTGCATATGTGTAATAATAATAATAATAATAATAATAATAATAATAATAATAATAATAATAATAATAATAATAATAATAATAATAATAAAATTATTGCACCTGTGCAATAATAATTGAAAAAAAAAACTTGATTTTTTTTCCCGAACTAAAGATAACATAATTTTAAAGATTTTGGTGCAAATTCTTTTAAAAAATATTAACGTATGAAAAAGTTATAGAGGTTTTAATATTTGCTTTCGTGTTTTCGATCGCAATAAAAATTGTTTTCACATGAACCTTACCCTATGTGTGTATAATATTATATATATACATATTTATATTTAAATATAAATGTGTATATTTGCACTTGATTACATATATATTTTAGAACCCTTTAGAGTATACATGTCCAAAATTTATCTAATAGAGATAAATTTTGGATTGTCCATTTTGGGAGTGTTTTTTGAATATTCTATCTCATTAGGACGTGTATATATTTTAGCGTGTTGACTATTTAAGAAAAAATCGGTAGCTTTTTCTCTTACTCCTTCGGCTTTGCGTTTTATACGCATACTTGGGGAGTTAAGGGGAAATGCTGTCGATTTTTTTCTTAAATAGTTAACACGTTAAAATATATACATATGAGATAGAATATTCAAAAGGTAGGTTAGGATCCACCACCTTAGGTTTGATGTATTTGAAAACATGTTTTGTTAGGTTTGTTGAGCTTGCCTTTAGGTTTAATGTATTAGAATACTGCATCTTTCGAATGTTCAATGTGTATTTTATGTATTTGATATGGTTTACAGGTTTGTATGAGCTTTATATGTGTATTTCTTGCATGTTATAAAAATTTAAATATTAATTTCAAGGCATTGAATATTTCCTGCACATTTGATTTAAAAAAATTATTTATTAAATGGTTCGAAATTTAGCAAAAGCTGCGGTTCCAGAACAGTAACTTTTGTCCATATAAGAACTGCAACATTAGCCTACCCCCCCCCCCCCAAAGTTGCGCTACTAAATGCTGCGGTCTGTACTTGTGACTGTACGCGTTTTAAATATAAAAAACACTAATTTTAGTGGTGTAATTATTTTTAAAAAATAATATCGTATCTAAGAGTTACGAAAGTTTTAAAAATGGAGGAACTTGATAACAAGTCAAATATGTTCTTTTATCTTTTGTTTTTCTCTTAAATTCTACACAAAAAAACTTTAAGTCATAGGTGGTGTTTGTTTTTCTGCAAAAGCTCTTCCTGTCCTCTTCTGTCTGCGCCGCGCAGACCACGCGCAGACATTTAGGTCTGCAGACTGTTTGTTTTCTCGAAGACATTTCATTAAAAAATGTCTGCGCAGGCTCTTCTTGGTGCAGATGTGACCCAGTCACTTCTGACATCTTCTAACATTCTCTTTAAACTGTTTTTACATTAAAAAAAATATTTTTAAACAGTTTTTTTTTTTAATTCTTTTATAAAAAAACATTTTTTTAAGTCCTTTTTAAAAAACTTTTTCTAAAAAAACTTTTTTAAAAGTTTTTAATATATTAAAAAACTTTTAAGAAACTTCTTTAACCACTTTTTTTTAAATCGTCTTTTAAAAATTAAAAAAAAACATTTTAAACAATTAATTTTAAAAAATAAAATTTAAAATGTTTTTTTTTAAATTAGTTTTTTTTTAAAATTGTTTTTCAAAAAGTTTTGTTTTTAAAAAACGTTTTTAAACAATTATTTTAAGAAAAAATATTTTAAACAATTATTAAACAAAACTTTTTAAACATTTATTTAAAAACGTTTTTAAACTGTTTAAAAAATATTTTTTTGAACAGTTTTTATAAAATATTTTTGATATTCTATTTAAAAGAAAATTGTTTAAAAAATAATTGTTTGCTAAAATATACGAAAAGAAATAAAATGATTGAATTATGTATAAGTTTAAAAAATGATTTATTTAAATTTCAGTTTATTTTAGCAGTCTGCATAAGTTAAAAAACAAACACTCTTCTTCTTACAGACTGCAGAGGTTTAGTCCACCTCTTCTGCTACAGATGTCTGCAGATGTGGTCCGCAGACTGCAGACATTTTATCTCTTCAAAAACAAACAGCACCATAGTATTCATTTAATTGAAGATCTAATGACTATGATTTCTTCTTATTCTTTTACAAAACCAAACTTCTCACAATAACCCCATACTAATAACCTTTCGCTATCTTTTGAGTTTTCTTATCGGGTGCCCAGGTTATATTTTTACCATCCCTAATCTTTCACCACCACTACAAGTGAAGCAATAATCGATTTAAGTGCGAAGGGTATGAAATAATAACATTACGTCTCATTTGTCAGTAAAGCTTGGTTATTTAGATTGTTCCCTTTGTATAGAGTTTAAAAATACTAATTAAAGTTTTTATGTCTCGAAAGCTCACCTCAACGATCACAAGGACTAAACAAACGCTCTAACTAAAGCAAGTTATAATGTCAGGAGATGCAATGCTACTGCTCGTTGGCGCTACACATAAGGGTTACGATGGTGTCGTGAAATCGCCAAAAGCCCTAGCCAAACCTAAAAACCATCCTTAAAAACTTGTTTATATATTCCTATCAAATTGACTTAAGTAAACAATTTAATAAGCTGCCAATGAGCCCTTGTCCTAGTGGTCAAGGGGGAGGTGGTAAGGCTTTGCCTACCTGCGAGGTCCTGGGTTTAAACCCAGACATTGACAGTTATTTGGTGATTTATGTGGTTAAAATAGGAGTTTGTAACAGTTTAGTCGTTAAAAAAAAAATTTAATAAGCTATTTAATTAATAAGGTTTCAGGTTGTAAAATAGGATTTTCGCACCTATAGCGAGTTACCTTTCCTTCCGAGCGGTCTTCGAGTCCTATATTCGAAGAATGAAAATGACCAGATAAACCAATGACTAGTCGGTAAACCAAACGTCTAAAAAGAATATAATAAGGTTTTAAAGTTTAAAAAATTAATAATAAAAAGAGTACGGTTGTTTCTCGTAGCTAATTTTGCAAGCATTGGGTTTCGTAAAGCCATCGAATCGTTTTTGTGTTGAGAATATGGAACCTTCAACACGATTTGTATTCCCGATGATCCCATTTATAAATGCAAACCAACAATTTCTATTTCTCATGGGTTTTACATTCAAATCCCAAACCCTACCTAATTGCTATTTATGATATCATCTTTCCAGGTAAGAATTCTTCCATTACTCCATCGTTTTTCTTCATTGAATTTACAGGTGAGATTTTAAGTTGCCAACTTTGCGTAATCGAACCCTAGCTAATTTACGTTTCTTGAAAGGTCTGCATTTTCAAAAATTGTACTTTAAAACTTATTTAGGCATATTGAGATGTTTCTGAACTTTTTGTTTGATATTTTAGGAATTGAAGCTAAACAATGACGTCCCGGAATATAGATGACAGGCTTAGCAGGTTGCCTGAAGAAATTGTTTCACACATACTCTCTTTAATGCCTACGAGATTTGCGGTGCAAACTTGCATTTTATCAAAAAGATGGAGGTACAGTTGGATGTATGTCACCAACCTTGACTTCGATGATAAACATATTCCTTCCTTCCTGGATAGATTTATGCTCTTTTACTTACACTTAGAGTCCGATATTCAATCCATTCTAGACGACAGCCATTATTTAGAAAACTTCACAAAGTTTGTGGAACAAGCACTAGGATCTTGCAAATCATCCCAAGTTATTTCGCCTACACTTACTTAATTTGGCGGTTCCAAAGTCAAGTGTTTCAAAATGGATTGATAAGGCGGTGAGGTTAAATGTATGTGAGCTTGACATACAACTTACCATGCGTGAGTTGCCGTT
>JBCNJP010006102.1:0-17358 GCA_039602395.1 Deinandra increscens subsp. villosa
GTTAGTTACCATGAGCATGGCTCTTATTTCCTTATGAGTGATGGTGAAGAGTTCGTCTTTCGCAAGTTGTAATAGAATATCTATAACATCATCATCCCCTTCTTCCTCATTAGCCTGATGGAGCTTGTGTTTTTGATCATTGTTTAGGCGTTCATCAATCTGTTGCTGGTAAAAGGAATCAAGTTCTTGGAAGCATTTCTCTAGCCGATCCGTCTTCCCGAGCAACCGATCCACCAAACGGGTAAAAGGCAGACCGGGCCAAATATCCGAGACATGCTGATCCACTAAACACGCCTGAATTTCATCAAGCAGTCCCGAAACCTCTTGGTACCTCTTGCCAAAATTCACTCTCACCGTTATATCAATCGTCACATTCTTTATCATCTCACTTAGGTTTACCTCTTTGGACGAAAGAGCGAGATCATGTATCATCTTCATCGTTCTTGCGACCTCATCTTCTCGAATATAACTTAAAGACTGCACCCTTTTGGGGCTGAACAAATGATGGCTAAAGATCTTTCTCATCTTTTTCCACTGCTCGCCATAGGGGGAAAAAGCTATGTCTAATCCATCATAAGTTAACTTCCTTTGGCCACTAGATGATAATGGCCTATCGCAAAAGAGAAGATCTTGGGTTTTCATGACTTCTTTGGCTAAACTCGGTGAAGATACAACAACCACTGGGTTGAACCCAAAGCGAAGGGATACGATTGGACCATATCGTTTGGTGAGATTCCATAAGAAAATATGGAGGGTTGATTGATCGATCTGGTGCAAGTTGCCAATGAAGGGTAGTCCAGGAGGGCCTGGTGGCGGACTGGATTTTGATTTGTTTTTGATGAATTTGGGAAGAATATAAAGGAAATATAAGAGGGTAAGGGACAGAAGAAACAAATAAGGCAGTAGCATGTTTGAAATCATCATGTTGATTATGATGAATCTTCACCTTAGTTTTTGTTATACAAAGTTGATGGAAGCTAAGGAGATAAGAGTGAAGATAGAGTCCTTTGGTTTGGGTGTATATATATATGAATTTCCATATATGATCGCCGGATGTTTCCTTTTCTGCTTATTATATTCTCAACTTGACTTTCCTTTCCGCCACTCTAGAATGCATATAAATCAACAAGGATGTAAATCATCAATAAGTTGTTTTTCATAATCAAATAATTTAAGAAACAAACTATTAACTATTAACTAACTATTAACAAAAAATGATGCTTAATTAATTAATAGATAGCAGTACATGTTCAGTATCCTCTAAACTAACCAGAATTATTAGCCAAAATCCATAAAGTAACCAGAATTAATAGCCAAAACCGGAATGCAATTTGGACACTAGATTCATGAAGCAAGCAACAAACCAAAAATCTGTTTGCAACCCAACTCAGTTGCCAAAAAACCCAATTAGTTCAAAAACCTGAATTAGCGGCCCTGTTTATAAGACTATTCCATTTGTGCATAATCGAGGAGAACATAATCTGTAGTTCAATGTACACATTCTCTATACATTCAACCAAATATAAAACACAAAGAGTATTAGAATGAAAGATTTTAGTTCAATGTACACATTCTGACTCTATATTAGAATGAAAGATTTTAGTTCAAAGAGTATTAGCAAAATTCGTTCAAAGCAAATGTGCAGAATGCGCACATACCTTAGCAAGATGGACGAGGGGCTGCTATTTTGAACGGCGGTGATGGAGGAGCAACAACATGGTGAACGACGGTGGTGGAGCAACAGACTCGGTGTAATCCTCGGAGATAATTTTGAACCCGGTTGTCAGAGGTGGTGTGGAGCATCAACAGTACTGTGGTGAACAAAGATTTTGTTTTGGGGGAAGTCGGAGCAGCAGGAGGACGGTAGGGTTTTCTCGGTTTTGTTTTGGGGGAAATGAGGAAGCACACCCGGGAAGGAGGGAAATAACCCGCTAAAATTTTTTGGGCAATAGCGGCGACATGTCGCCGCTATTGATGTCGCCGCTATTGCTTAATATGCGAAATAACCCTAGCCACTAGATCAGTACAATATTGGACGGCCAAAATCTATTCTCAAACTCGCATACGGATCGGACAACAATAGCGGCGACAGGTCGCCGCTATTAACGTCGCCACAATTTCCGTCGCCACTATTGCTCCCGTCGCCACTACTGTGTCGCCACTACTGACCCGATTTCTTGTAGTGTAGCTTCATTGATAAAGAGCATCAAATCTGCATTGTTCTTGACATACTCAGATGCCATTCTCTATAAGCAGTTGTTTTTGTTCCTCAAACAATGCACTATCTTTTGTTCTTGCTCTTCCTTGAGTTTCTATTGAATCTCAGCATTTTCTTTTTCCAACTGATCAATCAAAGCTCTTGTTTCAGGATCCATTTCATCACTTTGGCCTCCTGTGCTTTGATCATGAATCTCCATATCAGGGAAACCATAAATGGTTCTCTCATCAAGAGAATCATCATCAGTAGCCTTGGGAGATTCGTAAAGTGAAGCTGCAGCACTGGGACTGACTTCCGAGATAACTTGCTCAGGAATAGTCTTAGCACCAATTTCCGAAGTAACTACCTTGGGACTGTTTTCCGAGACAACTTGGTCCGAAATAGTCCTAGGTAATTTCTCTGGAGAAACTTCCGAAGTAACTTCCTTCGGAACATCCTCAGTAGTGAGGGGTTCTTCTGGAGTAACTTCCTTCGGAATTTCTTCAGTTGTATCTTTGGCTGATGAGGATGTGGGTTTGTTCAAGTTGAGAAGTACTTCACTGACTTCAATTTCAACTAGATCCACATCCTTTTCTTGTTCACTTGCAGGTTCATCAACCTGTTCATCATCTTTTTCTTCTCCTACAGCCTCAAACTGATCTTGACCCGTTTGAAGATACTCTTGCTCTTTGACCAGATATATATGTCAAGTAATTCTTCACTTCACCAACGTTGTGAGGATGGGCTCCTGATGCTGCCATCACAAATCTCAGAAATTCCAAGTGACTAGCTTTGCATTCATCACTTTTTTTCCAAATATATGTGATTATATAATACCAAAGGTCACACTTTTAATTTTTAACGTGGTCGTTGCCACCCTTTGGACACACGTATTGGGACAAAATATCTGTTTTCACCAAGCCTTTGGCCTCCTTTTTTTTCTCCAAATATATATGGCTAAAACACAAATATATGTGACCATATAATACCAAAGGCACGCTTTTGTTAATTTTAACGTGTCCAGTGTCACCTTTGACCACGCGAATTGGGACAAAATGTATGATTTCAGTAACCCATTTGGTCATATTTTTTTCTAATATAAGTGGCTAAAAAACAAATATATGTGACTATATAATACCAAAGGCCACACTTTTGATATTTTAACGTGTCCATTGCCACCCTTTGGCCACGCAAATTGTGAAAAAACGTATGATTTCAGCAACCCATTTGGCCACGTTTTTTCTATCATATGTGGCTAAAATACAAATATATGTGACCATATAATACCAAATGCCAAGCTTTTGATATTTTCACGTGGTCGTTACCACCCTTTGGCCACGCGTATTGGAAGAACATATCTGATTTCAACAACCCTTTAACCACGTGTTTTTGAAATATATGTGGCTAAAACACAAATATACGTGACTATATAATACAAAAGACCACGTTAAACAAACAAATGTGGCCGTTGGGACCCTTTGGCCACGCTTTCTGGAAGAATTGTTTGATCATAACAATAACTATTGGTACCCTTTAGCCTCGTATCTAGGTGGCTTCAGCCAACGATATTCTAATGTGGTCGTATGATACATACGATGACGGGACCTTTGGTGTCGATTGAAATGAAAAAAAAAAACGTGACCAAAGACCTTTGGTCATGGTTTTTCCGTGGCCAAAGGCCAATTTTGACAGTGAAGTGAAAAAATAGGAATCATGCATGTGTGCTCCTACTAGGGGAAATATATGTAGAAATGCTTCAACCCGGTTATAACATTTTAGTTACAATTTTGAATTATCTACTCTACTGCTATTAGTAATTATTTAAAATTCAGTTGTTGGGTTGAACAGTTAGGCCCTGTTTGGTAAATTTCTAAATGGATAAGTGCTGAATCAATCTTAACCAATAAGTGCTTAATGATTCAGTATCAGTGTAGATGCTTAACCATTCAGAGGTAAATCTTAGGCTGATTAAGAGGTTTGCAGACGAAACAAACGAGCTAAATGGAACCACTGATAGATTAAGATGCCTGGTCCTATTAAGAGCCTCATTAAGAGGTCAACAAAAAGGGCCTTAATCTCATTAATTTCCCCCCAAACCAAGTCAGGTTCGCCAAGGTTCAATTGTAGCTCTAAACACATTTCATCCAACCAACCATGAGAAGCTAGAGAGCAAGGATGACACGTTGACCGGTCTTGACGCACTAGAGAAAAATCATGTTTGATATGTTTTCCACTTGGAAGTGTTATATGATCCTCTGGATACCTTGTAAAGGGTTATCTTTTTCACATAAAAATCGAGAGGAATCACTAAGAACCCAAAATAGTGTTGTCGTTCTTACTGTAGAAGGTAAAAATTACGCTAGTAGTCGAGATAGAAGGCATGTTTATGGTGTGGTTAACTACTATGGTAAATTGAATGACATTATTGAGTTAAACTACACGGTTCAAATGCGAGTAGTTTTATTCATATATAATCTATAGGCATGCAGCACTATCATACCAATCTATTCGTTAAACTTGGTACAAGTGTTCCATCATAGTAATTTTTATGAGTTCTATTATGACAAATATTGAAGAGGTAAGAATAGTATGTCGCAATTTTATGGCATACAGGTAAGTGGATGTTCAAAATTCATGGACTATTTTGTGATTTATCATATATGCAGAGAATTCTTGACTGAGATCCAAGATAAAAATATAGAGTTACAACACTACTAGAAATAAGGCCTTCCTTGACGCGCGAACGATGACGCGCAAAATGTGTGTCATTAAAAATCTGTCGTAATTTGAATACTTCTATGGGTAGATGACGCGCATTTTGTGGGCGTCATAAAATTCTGTCATATAATAAAAAGAAAAACACGGAGTACACTTAAAAATATGCGTGTCAAGAATTTTCCGTCATTTTATAATTTTTTTTCCCACCAAAAATTTGACCTAAAATTTCACTCCCGCTCATGTTTACATTTTCCCTAAAATTTTCCCCCCAAATCAAAGTCTAACAATCCTAAATACACTCCCGCTCCCTTTGCAGTCCAGAATCACTCCCGGCTCTAGCCCTAAAATCGACACTAGTACAGTCGATTCCTTGCCGCTCAGAATCGAGACCTAGCTCCGGCGACCTTGCCGTCCAGAATCACTCCCGGTTCATGCCCTAAAATCGACACTGGTACAGTCGATTCCTTGCCGTTCAGAATCGAGACCTAGCTCCGGCGACCTTGCCGTCCAGAATCACTCCCGCTCCGGCGAGACCTAGCTCCGGCGACCGTGTGCAGCCACTAACCGGTTTCAGCTCTGGTTTCAGCTCGAGGATCCGGACTTCTACTTTGCGTCGTAAGTTTCTTCACCATTGATCTGATTTTTTCTCTCATTTTCACCGCGTACCTGTTCTATTTCCGTGGATTAATTGCTTTGTTTGTTGTTTTCAAACTGAAACATGTGCATACTGTTCTTGATTTTGAGCTAAATTCGTTGAAACTAGGTGGTTAAGAGCTGAGATTGTTGTTTGTTAATTCTGTGTGTTCTGTTCTACTACTTGTACGGTTTCGCCCTGTATTTTCTAAAAAAATAGCATTTGTATTACTAATTGAAGAAGATGTTAGGTGAACGAAGGAGTTAGTTTTAATGTATGGTTGTCTCTTCTGTATATAACTTAATTAATGCTAAAGGGGGTTCTAGAATTTGGTTAATTTGATGTTAGTTATCACGTTTGGTGAGTTAAGAACTTGTGTGTTCACAGTTTTGCAGTGTTTTGTCTGGATTCTATTGTTTAATTGTAGAGAAACTGCTTTGTTACACACTAGAGTTGGTGATTGAAGGCTTGAAGTAAGTAAGAAGATCCTAATTCGGTTTCGAACTTCAGGATTTCTGAGCCCTTGAGGAATGCCTTGAAGGCTAAGGGCATTGAGGCCTTGTTTCCGATTTAAGTTCGTACTTTCGATTCAATATTTGACGGTCTTGATTTCACTGGGAATTCTAAAATGCGATAGTACCTTAGCTTGAGATGGAGTTCAAGAAAATTGGACCTATTAAGCAAGGAGGTATCCAAGTCAAAAGTAATAAGGTGTTCATCACTTCATCTAATTAACACAAAATATGTGATAATTGCTTTAATGTTTATCAATATTATGTTCAAGATGCAAGTTCCATGCAGAATGCAATTCAGGTTTGACTAAGTTTTGATTATGATTTTGATTCTAATTATAAATTTATTTCTGGTATAATATCCAGTTCAAGCTATAGGTCACTATAATCAGTTAATCACAAGTCCGCGTCGTTGAGATCTTAAAAAAGATTTCATAACTTTAATGAAAAGATGCCATATAACCCAGTTTCATTCATGTAATCTTTTAAATAAGATTTCATAACTTTAATGAAGTCACCTTTTTTGCTTAAAAACAACTAGAAGAGTAGAAAGTGTTCCTTTTTGTTATGATCTTAACGTTTTTAAGAGCTTAATTAGAATGACTTATTATTATTATTTTGTACACAGAACATTCATTAAAATATAGACAAATTGACACCCTCCAAACATTATAATAGAATGTAGTGAATTAGTGATCCCTTCCATTACCTCGCTCAACGTGGCTTATGAAATCTTAGTTTTTATTAATATTTTTCTTTGCAGGTTGCTAGTTTTAGAGGTCACCTACTACTTATAATATATGCGATATCAATCAATTTTTTGACAGCAAGAATATTCAATCTGCAGATGCAACATATTTTATGGAAGTTGATAGATTACTTTGACCTGGGGGGTACTTAGTGATCTCGGGCCCTATAGTACAGTGGGCTAAACAAGATAAAGAATGGGCTGATCTGCAAGCAGGTTTGGGATTATACATGTCACTTCCTTGGACAGGATGAAATGGGCGGGATCATATCGGCCCGCACACAAGTTTGTCATTCTTTTAACAAAATTGTAAATAATTAATGGGTTGATTTGATTACAAAAACAATGGTATAAAGGTTATTATCTAAATCTTTTTTGGCAATTTGCAGCCTAATTGTAAATATTATTCTTGAAATTTGTTGTTGGGAATGCGGGTGATTCTTTCACGACGGTCAATTATCAGATACTTGCTTTTGATTGCTTAAGAGAAAACCTTCTAGTGGTCACACATCTTTAGATCATTGCAGACGACTTTTCAATTGACTGTTCAAATTTGAATGGTGGATTTAGGAAAAACTTTGGTTTTTAACTGATAGATTGATTTGGTGATTTTTATTTTTCTTTTGATCTATACAGGAGACTGTTCCAGTTAATGAGGTATTTGACGCATTGAAATCTTCAAAAAGGGACTGACAAGTGAAGAGGGGAATAGGAGGCTTAACATATTTGGCCCAAACAAGCTAGAAGAGAAGAAGGTAAATCAATAACTGAAAACTGTTTTTGATTTCTGATATTATTTTGCTGTACTTGTGTTTATGAAACTGGTGAGATCTTATTGATATACTTGAATTGACAGGAAAGTAAGATTCTCAAGTTCTTAGGGTTCATGTGGAATCCATTGTGATGGGTCATGGAGGCTGCTGCACTTATGGCCATTGTCTTGGCCAATGGAGGGGTATGAATCTTTCTTACTCGAATCAATAACAATTTGGATACAATGGATGGGTCATGGAGGCTGCTGCACTTATGGCCATTGTCTTGGCCAATGGATGGGTCATGGAGGCTGCTGCACTCAAGATTGACCAATCTGCACTGACTGGTGAATCATTACCTGTGACCAAGCATCCAGGTGATAGTGTGTTTTCCGGCTCAACATGCAAACAAGGTGAAATTGAAGCAGTTGTAATAGCGATCGGGGTCCACACCTTCTTCGGGAAAGCTGCTCACTTAGTCGATAGTACAAATCAAGTCGGCCATTTCCAAAAGGTATTACCATCACAATGACAAGGCCTAAGTTAGGAGTCTAAACGAGTCAAGCTCGGCTCATTAACATAGTTATTTTATGCTGGTCCTGAAAAAGCCTGATCCTAAAGTTTGGAAAAGGGGACTGATATGGACCTAATGTCCTAACCTTTCCTGAATCTATGGCTTATTTCAATATTTAAGTAAACAGTTTATATTTTTAAATCATAATCACCAGAGTGTTTTAACCAAAACAAAATATTTTCTTACTGAAGCTTACAGTGTTACACAATGGATGTTTTTTCTTCTTGAATTAATCATTTATTGTCTAATTATGTTGGCAATCTAATTTCTAATATCTATTTCCCTTGAAGTTGTAGATTAAGTTATGAAATTGTTCAGTTGTAGTTATTAGATGGTTATGTTCTGATTTCTGAATAATTTTTCATGTACCTTTGTAAGTTGATTCATATGTGTTGTTTTATTAGATTATGTTTATCTCATGTGTTTGTTTTCTCATGTGCAGGCAAGTGGAATTTTCCTTCCAAATTCAGGTACATATTCCTTAATTTTACTTGCCTTCTGTTGCTAACTTAGAATACTTTAATTTTACATGATCATTGGTCATTGAAAATGATGTTACAGAATAATTAATTTCTTATTTTATCATTGTATACTTATGCATGAAAACACTGTAATTTTTATTTCAATTAGCTACTCATGCAATTAACATTCATACTAGAGTAATTATCTCTGTTTCCTCAAATTCATTTACTGTTAGTCCTTTGAAATTAACAGTGATGCTGTCATTTTTGTCTCGGTCTGATACATGCGAAAGGTCGTGTTCAGAGTGAAATACACAATTGGTCCAACCACATTAATTAAATAATCTATAGATTTTCTCATATCAGCTTTCATATCTACAATTACATGTCACTGGTAATTTTCATTAATCTATACCTTATACATATGAATTAAAAGTCTGGTAAGTTCTATAGTTATTCTATTGTTAACATGTGAAATGTTCACAAGAGTAAACTGCACCTTCATGAGATAATTGTCTGTTTAATATGATTATAACCTGTTTAATTGTCTCTCTATGACCTTTACAACTTTCTTATTTCAACTGTTTTCTTTGTTTGATTAAAATTAGAAATCTTTATAATTGTTAGTATTTTATACTTGCTGCTGTAGTTCTTAATATTTTTATGACCCATTAAGGGTCTTTGTGGGTGAAATATTTTTAAGATCAATTGGATGCAATATGGGACTGTTTTTGTTCAGAATTTTAAGGTCATTTGGATGGTAATTATGATGACCCATTAAGGGTCTTTATTGGTGAAATTGTGTAGAATTTTAAGGTCTTTTGGATGCAACATGGGACTGTTTTTGTGCAGAACTTTAAGGTCATTTAGATGACATTTTTTATGACCCATTAAGGGTCTTTATGGGTGAAATTGTGCAGATTTTCTTTTCAATCCAATATCTCCAAACATCAATCATAATCATTATCATCCATCTATTTCTAATATATGTTTTAATTTTCTCTTTTTCTACTTTTCTCAGATTCTCCATGAAGATTGCAATTTGACTCGCAATTTGAAGTAATATCTTAGGTGTTGGGAGGCATCCTTTGTTGATTCATTAGGTACCCACTTCATATTCTATATTAAGTAATATCTTGGTGGTGATCTTTAGTTCATTTCCAGCCTTACCCATGCATTAGCATACTGCCATGAGAAGCATGTTATCCATTAGGACATCAAGCCAGAGAACTTGTTGCTTGATCATGAGGTATGTTAAGATAATCAACACTTGTTATATATACATGGCATATTATCAACTGTTGGAACCCTTGCTAACTCTAAAGAGGTATCTTTCTATTATCTACATCATCGTATACAAATATGGTAATAGAGAGATTCATTTCTTTTCATTTACTAACATGAGCAGGTTATGATTATGTAAGTAAATGTTGTAGAATTGTTGATATTGATGCAAAAATTCAATTTCTATATGCTTGTATTTGGGACTTGTAGTCAAATTCCTATATCTGCTGCATTTGGAAACATATAATATAGACACTTTATATTCCAGTTTCCAATGTTTGAGCAAACATGTTTATCATCTACAAGAACCCCAAAAAATGTTGCTGGACATGTTGATGAATATGTTTGGCGGGGTTGGGAGCTGAAGGTTTGACTATTCTAAATGTGGTTGACGGTAAGACTTTACTTTTGATCTATATATACTGCCATCAAACCTAGACAAACTTGATGGATGAAATATATGATTTGATGTTAAATATATTTTTCATATATTTGTTTTGACAGAAAAGACATTTACTTCAAGCTCTTCAACAACTTATTCATTCAAACGATGAAATCCAAGCTGTAATAGAAGAATGAGGAGCGTATGTGTTAGCTTTCATTTTCAAGGACATCTTGTGGTCGAGTGTAACTTTTTAACATCTTAGTTAACTTTGGTACATTGAATTATATGAACATGGCGAAACGAATGTTAATATGTTTGCTCTATATATGTAATGGATTTTTTTGCTGCAAGTATATTTTATTTTGATTAGGAGGTTAATTGTCTTTTAATGTGGAAATTAGTGAATCTACAAAAATAATTTTTTTTTATTTTTGTTTTCATTTTCATGACGCGCAAAAATGCGTGTCATAACAATTATGACGGTGGCTTCCTTGACGCTCATTTTATGACACGCATTACGCGTCATAAATTGCGCGTCATCATTTGCGCGTCAAGAATGGGATGACGCGTATTTTGCGCGTCAAGAACATTCTTGACCCTACCTTCCTTGACGCTTTTTTGCGCGTCATCTGGGCCCTTTCTTGACGCAAAAAAGCGTCAAGAAAGGCCATTTTTGTAGTAGTGCAAGGTTTAGAATAAGAAACTAAAGATCATTTTAGGTATTCGATATTATATATTGGTAGCTCTATCAAGGTCTACATATTAAGTTAAGATAGGTACAATTACCTCCAGCCATTATAAAAAAAAAATTAACTAATCAAGTTTATAAAAATAATAAAACAAGAAAAATCTGATCCTATTTTTTTGAAAATGTTCTCTTCCTCAAATGCCATCCTAAGATAGGTACAGTGACTTCCTCTACACATTGTAATGGCATTTGCGGTGTGTTTTGGAGCTTTCTTTAAAATTCAGGAGCTTTCTCCTAAAGAGTATTTTTTTACCTATTTCTGTTTGCATTTTAGGTGACTATAGATTGTGTTTTAGCTAATTTCTAATGTTCCTCTCCGTTAATTAAAAATAAGAACATGTTTCTATAGACTATTATAAAAACATGTTTCAAGAGGGAACAAATTTGGAGACGAAGTGTTGCGTTTATATGTCATTTGTAACATCTTTATTGATGGCAAATGAAATTTTGAAACACTACACACTAAAATGACATATATTTTGTTCTACAAATTTTTAATGTGAATCATTTTTAATGCAGCCTAGAATCTTCACAGTGAAAGCATTTATCACAGAAATATTGAATAACCAACCATGGTTGTACAGCTCAGAGTGCCTGTCCAGAAATAACAATGATCTAAATATGGGTCTCGAGGATCTTAAGCTGTAAATGGTTTCATGAACTACAGTTGAATCATGGTTGCTGTAAAAATGCATGCCTTATCATTATTAATTTGTTGATTTCTTTTAGGTTACAATTGAAATTACTTCTGGTTGTACAATTTCTTTTATTACAGATTACAGGAAGTTGTGGCTTGCAATGCTTCACTCTGTAAGTTTTTGCCTAGAAAGTGAGTTCTATCTATTTGTAGGTCATCTTTCTTGCATTTTGACCCGTCTATCATATTACACATATCTTTTATAAACTACTTGAAACTTGAAGTTGTCTCACATTATGGATAAAAAATGATGATATAACATCTAGTTTGGGATCAGTGGCATTCGAAAAGGTTATTTCATTACACATCATAAGAAAATGCCCTAATTTTTGTTTCGCTATAGGCGTTTCAAAAGATCGAGCATCTGATGAAGCCACATGCTAACATTTGTTGAGTTATATATTCTATTGACGCATTTTTTGCCTATGATTCCACAGTTCACATAACAACTAGCTAAACACAAATGACTATTTGCTTCAAAGAGTAACAACTTATGTTTACTTAGCAGGTATTGTAGATTTAAACTGTTTATGATATTTAACGTTGTTGGGTCAAGTTTTGTAACCATTGATTTATTTTCTTTGTTTTTTTTGTATAGTTGTAGAATGGAGATATATTTGGACTATGTTTGATGGTCGTTTTATATGTCAGATATGTTATGTTGTTTTTCAAACTTATACAAATCTATATTTTCTTAAGTATTACCGTTAGATTTCTTTTTTACTTTAAACATGTATTCTTATTCTTAAAAACTTATTTTTTTTAATAGAATACTAATATGTAATGTATTATTGTCTTTATTATTTTTATAATATATTATAATAATTATTATTTTTTTAAAATCTACCCGTGCGTCGCACGGGTATCAAAAACTAGTATATATATTCATATTTAAACATATTTAAATACTTAATTAAATACATTGTGATAAGTAGAAATGACAATTTATCTGATTATCATAATTAGTATTATGATTTGATCTACACCAAAAATGTTTAGATCTGGAACGATTGGTTGTGTCGAACAACTGTTCGGGACGCCAAGGTTCAACAAGACGAATGCTGGGGTTGCGAAAATCTTACCGAGAGAAAACAGGTCTCACATGACAATCAGATCAGAGAGCAGAAATGTGACGCCCACTCCCAGTCTTGGCTCCAGGAGGGGTCACGTGTTGGATTTACTCATGAACACATGGTATAACAGAGATAACTAAGCAGCGGAAATTAAAAACTTTTCATTTATATATTTGCCAAGTACAACAGTAAGGAAGATAACAACATAATTTAATAACTAGATCTTATCTATTACTATGCCAGCCTACTACCGAGTTTTTCTTGATAGCTTGCCCATCTAATTTGCCCTTGCTAGAGCCCTTCCCTTGCTACTTTAAACATCACCGATACCTGATATACATGCTTTTAAAGGTCAGCTTACGCTGGTGAATTCTAAGTATTTAAAATTTATACCTTTCCTTGAAAGGCTACCTCAAACATTTGGGCCTAACGACCCTTTCTTTATAAACGTTTTAACAGGCATAAAACATAACAGGATTATACCAAAACATTTAAACATTCAGTATTAAAAATCATTTAATACTCTAAAATATGTCTCAAACATTTGGGCCTAACGACCCCTTCTTTATAAACATTTAACAGGTATAAAACATAACAGGATTATACCAAAACGTTTAACTCATTAGTATTAAAAATCATTTAATACTCTAAAATACATTGGGCCTCCGGGACCCATCCTCTGTGCAAATAATCATTACGTATAATAAAGTCATACGAGACATTATAAGCAAAACCTCTTTTTACTAAGCATTGTCTATCTCTGGGAGTACTTTAGTCCCTTTCGGTTGGCCGTCGCCTCCCAACCTCTTGAGTAACCGTCGTCACTCCAGTGGCTTTATATCCACTGCTTGGATTGTACAACCCCCCTCTTACCCTCGTCTTAGGCAATCTTTGCTTAGATTAAAACCTCTTTAAAACATCCTCAAAACTCCCTTTAAATAACATTTGTATTTTGGACTCAAAACATTTCTTTTACTCTAAAAACCTTTAAAAGGATTTATCTTTATAATAACCATTTATTATAACTCTTCTGAAAACTGTTCATAACAGGTAATCATAACCTCAAACATTTATAGGTCTTTAAAACATTCCACGTATGTGTGTTAACACAAAACACGTAAAAGCATTTAACTCAAAATACTTTTCAAGTAAACAGTTGAATATATATCATTACATGTATATCAACCCGAAAACATTAAAACATTTAAAACATTTAAAAGTGGGCTCATAGAACTCACCTTATTCTCTTAAGCAGTTAATTCAGAGAAAAGTCTCCGCAATGCCTTCCAATTAAACCTAATCGCGTATTGTATGGTGTTAACGCAAGGTTTAATATAATAAATATTTCCTATGTTTATTTTAACTCTTTTTTAACTTAACTAGGATAGAACCCGTATATTATACGGGTTGAATCATTAAAAATATGTATAATTGATAATTGCATATTTTTCTTATTACCGGAATAATCTATTACATCACATTAAATAAAGAGTTAAAATTATAATTCATCATATGGTAGTGGTGACTTTACCAACAATATTTAGAGTCCATGTCTCTACTTATATATTTAAAAATGATTGTTAAAAAAAATAATCTGACCCAGAGTAGCAACTAACATTAATTTATGATTTAACAAACTTGAGACTTTAAGTTTTTGTAGAAAGTTAGGTGAGTATAAAGTTTGATCAAGATTATAATGAATACATATAAAATCTAAATTATAATCGATATTATAATGTTATATTAATAAAAAAAATTTTATTTTGGTATACATTAGGAAACTTACAATTGAATTAGTCATCATGTTTAAAATTCTCAAATTGGATGAACATTGATCATTTGATATGGTAGAAAAATATTTAATATTGGATCTTATGAACATGATTTTTGTCGTTTGTGAATTTCTTTATAAAAAGTATCATCCACAATGTTGATTGAATCTGTAAAATAATATTAGGTATTCAATTATTAAAATATTAAATATGATTTGCTCAATTATATTTGAAAACACACTAAATAAGTTTTTTAAGTATTTTATAAGTTTTTTTTATATATTTAATAAAATAAAAATAATAATAGTTTATAAAAAATAATTTTAAATAAAAATAAGATGAAAATTAATATATAGTCGTCATAATTTCATAATATAAATAAATACAAATATATCATGATTAATTATAAAATAAGATATAACTTCCAATAAAAAAGAATTAATTAGGGAGTAGATTTGGGTGGGAAAACTTTTGTGAGAATGAATATAGTGTTGACATGTGTCAACATTTGTAATCATTTATTAGGTAGGAAGATAATACTTAGTTATTAAGTTTATTTCTTTTAAAGGTCAAAATGACCAAAATGCCCTATAGGCAGTTATCCTTTTCTTTTAACGATAATACGAAGACGCGCATTCCTATAAGTAAACGCTCACTCCGGGATCGCCCAGTGACGGATGCCATTTCCCAGTTGGGATTTATGCGACACCCTCGCTTTTGCCAGAAACCCCAGTGTACAGACGTCTACCCTTACGGTCTGCGCGAACTTCTAAATATCCGATTAACTCGGTATTTTAAATACTTTATCATTTGTCCATTTTAACTTCATATATACTTATCATATATGTAAACATAGTTCCATGTCAAAAATCAAGTCTCCATACCCTTCGGATTATTTTATATTAAATAATCATATTTGGAAACCCTAATTTCCCGTTATTCTTATTCCTTTATCAAAACTCATTTTCATTCAAAACTGACTTAGCGTATTATCCGTTATAACATTTTATAACATGCTTTAAAATTTTAAAGTTTGGTTCATTACCGTTTACTCGGATTTGACAGAACAGTGTCTAGAAAACCCTAATTTCAATATTAACACTTTAAAATATATATTAACACATTTTAAATATGTTTCAAATATATATTAAACATTTAATCCGATAATTTCTTTATCGATATCGTTAACCTTTATATTAAATATATACCTTTATATATATTTAATATTTAAATATATTCCTTAAATCAATAATATTTGTAATAACAACAAATATATAACGTGATTACCTTTTTGACGGGTCGTGAAACGAGTCCAAAATAACCGAATAATAAAGTTGTCTGATTTGGAAAAATAAATATTCCTTCCCGACTAGCTCCTTGCCACGAGCATTTCCCCGTTGTCGGTTTGTCGTTTGGACCTCGTTACGCTACCGAAACGTCGTCCGAAAGTGTAAATGGGTTAACTTGTCGCCTCCTTTTCTAACTCGAATCGCGACCACCTACGACTGCCGTTAAGAACCGCTAATCACCGTCACCATTCACCACCGTCCCGGTAGCTCACTACCGTTTCCGGCATCACCCGTCGTCAACCGCTCGCCACCGAAACTCACTCCGAACATCACCGAGTTTGTGTCGTTTACCGAGTTCGTTCCCGACTCTTGTTTCATTCAAATCTCCACCATCGACCAACAACCACCACCATTCGTCATCTAACACTTGCTGCCACCACCAGCAGCCATCTGGCGGTTCACTGCTACCATCTTCTCGCCACCGAACATCATCACCTTCATCATCTTTCATCGAGGGTTGCTGGTTTCACCACCGGTGGTTTATTCCGAACAGAGGAGGAGTCGAAGGGAGCTGGGGTCCGACCTGCTGTGCTTCACCGGAAACACGAACGGAGGGAGGTCGGAGAAGGGTGCATGGTGCTCGCCGGGTTCGCCGCTTTCTGCTCCTGGGTTCGTCGAGGTCGAGGGGAGCAGTTGGTTGACGGGAAGGGGCTGGGGTTTGTCCGCCGGAATATCGGGTAGGAAAGAGGAGGTGGGTGACGGTCGGAAAAGGAGTTCGCCATGGTGGTTACGTCGTCGGAGACGAATGGAGGTCGTCGGAGTTGCTGGGCGCTGCTGCAGTCGCCGGTTTAAAATGACGGGGTAGGAGGCAGAAGTGAGGGGGCTGTGTGTGAGCTGCTGCCGGAGAAACGAGAGGGGGAGGAGAGCCGGCCGACGGTCTCTCTATCTCTCTCTCTTTCTTCTTTCCGATTTCAATTTCTTTTTCTTTTCCTGTTGTCGTTTTCTGAGTTTGAATTGTGTAGTGTGTGTTTGAGATGCATATGTATGCATGTATTTATAACTAGAGATCGACCGCGCGTTGCTGCGGTAATCTAGAAAAATATTTGAAAAAGTGAATAAAGTATATAAAATATAGATTTATAAGTGTTATATAACTTTTGTATAAACACATCTCTCAAAAATTCAAGATGTTATACTCCATATCTTTAACTTTTAATTGTTCATGTCAATGCACTTAATATCTGTAATACATCCCATATTTAAAGACAACGCGTCGTTTCAAATAAAGATCTCCGTATTCAAGTACTATCAGTATAATATATTTTTTTGGTTAAAATAGCCAATGTATTGACCATTTATTTGGTTCGTGGAAATACATGAAAAGAGTGAATATAGGTTCATAATTGTATTATCCACTTTTTAAAATTTCATTTACCTCTTATTCCATGTTTTAAATTCTAGATGTTAAATTCCATATCTTTAGCTTTTAACAGACTTTTCTTCAGCAGTAGCTA
>JBCNJP010006107.1:0-13732 GCA_039602395.1 Deinandra increscens subsp. villosa
AGTGCTCGCCGTTTAATTTGGAGCCGATAGCCTTTGGATTCTTTAATTTTGAGTTCGATTATTTTTCGATCTTCTTTTGTCGTTTTATTATGGGGGTTGTGTTTTTGGTTTCATGTTATTTTGATGTCCATTTAGACCACCCACATCAATAACATCCTAAATACCACCTTTTTGGTTCAGTCAGCATGCCACATCATGTACTTCCCACATACCACAAAACCCACTTTTTTTTCCACATTCCCACATACCACCTTTTACTTTCCACATCACCATTTTATTTAATCTTTATTTATTTATAACGGCCATATTTTTATTAAAAATAATAATTTAATATTAAATTATTATTAAATGTTAATGGCTATTTTATTTAAAATTTAAAATTTTTTATATTTAATAAAAAAAATTTAAACATGGAAATCCTACATTACTTTTATTAAAACAAACCAAATTTAAGCAACAAACAAATCCTAAAAGTTTAACTTATTGAAAACATGAAATTAAACATGGAAACCCTAAGCCTCATCATCTTCTTCTTCCTCCTCAGACTCATCTTCGATGTTCAGTTTCACCTTTAGCCGGGCACAAGTTTGGTTATGAGCTTCCTGTTTTTTTTACTCAAGTGAGAGATATCCATGTTAGCCAGCTTGTAGTACTTAAGCTTCATCTTGTTTTCCTCAATAGCTAACAACTTATCCAGGTATTCCTGCCTGCTTTCGACTACTGAAGTAAGGTTTGAATAAAAGCGGTCCCGACTTTCCTCAGTACAAGGAACCAGCAGTACCTTTATTTTTCTTTTCCTTGGCAGCTGCTTTGGCCGCTTTTCTACCGGGTGGGCGTGTAGGAACAGTTGAATGAGGAGGCTCCTCCTCATTCCGAGGAGGCTGCTGCTCCTCTGGAATACCCCCAACATTATCATCATCAAGATGGAAATTGAACTCGTTCTCACCAAAGTTTGTAGATGAATGAGAACTAGTGTATCCACCTGTGTTGGATTTGTTTCTTTTGGGGCCTTGGTTGGCCGCACAAGCTTCAGCACTGTTGTACTTCAACTTGTCTTTGACTTTATTCCAAATATGTTCATATTTGAAAACTGTAACTTGATCAGCATTAAAGCGCTGCCTTGCTTCAAGCAACACCATGTCATCAGACCACCCACTTGAGTAAGAACTCTTCACACTCAAGTATAATTCATTGAATCTGGCCACCTTTGATTTGACCATGTGCCAATGAGCTTTCAGGTTGTTTTGATCTCTAGGCACTTTGGGGTTTGAACTAGAATAGTGTTGCTGCACTCTGAACCAAAAATCATGAGTATTTTGGTTGGTGGCAATAACACTGTCCTCCGAACACTCATATATGGCCTCTGCCATCAAGACTTCATCTGAATGTGGCCATTTAGTACGAGAAGCCGTAGTGGTAGTAGTTTTGCCTTTGCCTCTCCCCCTAACCCTTCCCTGTGAGGGGCCATCCTCGGACTGTTGTGGTTGTGATTGAGTTGCTTGTGGGGGTTGTTGAGTTTGGGATTGTTGTTGTTGCTGTTGATGTTGCATCCCCGCCATTTGTTGTTGTTGGAACATCCACATTTGTTGCATCTGAAAGTATGTTTGTGGATCCATTTGTGAAGGTGGTGGATACATTTGTGAAGGTGGTGGATACATTTGTGAAGGTGGTGGATACATTTGTGAAGGTGGTGAAGATTGGTGAAGAATTTGGTTCATGTTTGTAGCATCATAGTCTGGAAACATAGACATGAATGATGGTGGGTTTCGGTTTGAGTTTCTATTTGGGGTTGAGTTTGAGTTTGAGTTGTTGTGATCCATTTGGAAGTTTGAATTTGCAGAAATTTGAGAGAGAAATGAGAAGTTTGCAGAAATTTGAGAGAGAAATGAGAGGTTTGATGTGTGAATGAAATGAAGAAATGAAGTGGTATTTATAGAATTTTTGAAAAAACTAGCCGTTATAATAAGACAAAAAAAACTAGCCGTTTTTTTAAAAAAAAATATTAAATTTAATGTTTTATTTAATTATGAATTTTAGAAATTTTTTCAGATTTTTTTCAAATTTATTTATATTTTATTTGAATTATTAAATGTTAAAATAAAACAAAAATCTTTGAATTTTTAAAAAAAAAGAGCCGTTAAAGAAAAAAGAAAAAAGAGAATAATGCATGTGGGTCCCGCAATTGTCTCGTACGTGAAGGTTTGTATATACGTAAGTACGCGCGTACGTACGTAACCCACATCGGTTACGTACGCCGTACGTACGTACGTACGCGACGAAATCCCACCGATGTGGGTGGCCTTAGGATCTAACAGACCCCGAGATTCGTGCGTGAAGAGTTGTAAATTCCCAACGGATATAGGTACTTCGATTAGCTCTATTCTGTCATTTTTATAAACATCAGATTTATTGTAAGTTCCTTCTTTTAGTCATCTCTTTTGATCGAACTTGAAGTGTTGTTTTGATTTCTTCCACGGCTAAAAATGAAATGGTGTTTGTTATGTTACTTTTAGGCCTCTATTAAATGATGATAGTTTCATTAATTGTTGCATATTTATTAAAGCTTTATGGACAAAATGAATTGTTTCAATTGAAATGTACATGTTCTTTCTTCATACCAAAGTTTTTTTTTTTTTTTGTGTTTTATGCCTTTGTGATTGGAAGGATCTATGGGTTTGTTTCTCATCGAAGTTATGCCTTTGTTATTGGAAGGATCTGTGGGTTTGTTTCTTCATACCAAAGTTTTTTGTGTTTTATGGTTTGTTTCCTCATGTGGTCTCATGGTTACCTTAGGCCCTCTTTTACTTAATGTATATATGACCTTCTAATGCTCCTGTTGTTGTAGTCATGGATTAATTATGTTATGCTTAAATGTGGCATGGACTGAACCTCACCATACAATTACTGTTGTTTCTTTTCATATTTTTCCTTTCATTTGTTAGTAATTTTCTTCTTATGGTCGTGTGTTCCAGTTTATTTTTGTGTTTTGCAGAAGCGTTGCATACAAACCTTTGGTCGTTGTTCATGGAAGCTGCTATGTAAGTTTTTGCCCGTTTGCTTATGTTGCATTTAGGTTAATAAGTTAATTTCGGTGCTTATTTATTTACTGGTTTATGAAATCTGTATTGCTTTTGTCTGTTGTCGTTCATTTTGCTGTATTTATATTTTGACGTATTTAGAAAGATTACGTGTCTAGCATTGTGTGTTTTTCTTTATGTTTGGGTGTTAGTGCTATTTTTGATGCACAACATGCGCAGATGTGTTCTTCATGAGCTATGGTCTTCTTAGTAAATCTGGTCCAATAGTATAGTCTTTTTAGTGAGGCACACAGTCAAACATCACCAAATTCACTTACCAACATAGTTATTTTTTTTACTTTGAAGTGGTCAAACATAAAACAATTCACTTAAAAAAAAGTCACTTACAAACTCTTGAGCCAACTTCACATACAAAGAGAAAAGTTGTAAATGTGTGCCTCACTAAGAAGACCATAAAGTATGAAGAGCTGCAAAGTCACTAATATTGACTTGCAAACTCTTAGACTAGATTCAATGATATTGACTTTAAGCAGGTCAAACAGATAGTTCTTTAGTGAAAGTTGATGAATATATAGTATAACTGTGATGTTTAGAGGTATATGGCACTGCGTGAGCTTTATATTTGTATGCCTATGCAGCTAAAATGAGTTCACGTATTTAGTGGTTGTGATATCTACAAGTATATGGCCATGCCCTTTTAATTAGCAAATGAAACCATTTTACTTTAAAAAATTCAAAAATAGAAACATTGATTTAGTGATGTAAAGCTTAACTAACAGATTAGCTTTTAATGGCTTGATAGAAGTTGCTTGGGTGAGCCGTTTGACTTTCACAGAGTCAAACAAATGGGTTTAAAAAGTACCAAACAAATGAGTTTTGTATGTGCAGTTTGACTTTAAAAAAGTCAAACAGGCACAAGGAGTCCAAGGTAGGCATAGTTATTAGATGTGCATCATAAGCAAGCTGGGACTTTGAAGAGGTCAAACATTAGAGTCAGTTATACAGTTTGGAATTGCAATGTTTCTATAGCTTGACTTTTAGTAGGACTTGCTTTTAATGGCTTGGTAGGAGTCAATTAGCAGCTTGACTTTAAAAAGGTCAAACAAACACAAGGGGTCCAAGGTAAGCATGGTTATAAGGTAGAGATATCTCCGGTTTGACTTTTAGGCAGTAAACCATAAAATACTTGCATTTGATATGTGCTTTGGTTTAAAAGCTAAACTACAAGGTCTTCGATTGCCACTTTCCCTTTCAACAAATGGACAATAAATAGAATAACTTCACATCGTTTCGCGCAACGCGCGAATCTAGCTAGCTAGTATCTATAAAAGATGAAGTTTGCAGATTGAGGAGAAAAAAGCAGAATAGCAGAACAACAACAGTTGTTTCAAAGGAGAAGGGACATATATACCAAGAGCCGAGGAGGAAGGAGAAGATGATGAGGCACCTGGAGTAGACTTTCTTTTTCTATGCATCTTGTAAAGGAGAAGAAAGATTTGTATATTCAGAGAAAATATAAGAGCCAAAATTGGAGGGTTGACTATGTAAAATAAGATAATGTACACATATCATACAGTGGATCCTATAGCATGCAGAAAAGTATAAAGTACATATTAAAAAATAAAGAATTACATACATCTTAGCTCGGCCGAGAAAAAATGGAGGTGAAAACAGGGTAATGAACCACATACATCTTGTGTCGTGCGAAACACGAAAGAGGTGAAAACAGGAAAGAAAGAAAAAGTAACAAGTAATCTTACTTAATAAAAAGCACAATAGGTACGATAGCAATGCATGTGAAACAGAAGAAGAATAACAGCTTAAAGCAATAAGCATAAGTGTTCAAGAACATAAATGCAGTCTCAGCAACCAAAATTCAATACTGATTTTTAATTTGCTATTGAAAACACAATGACATACAATAAAATATAGAAACTAATAAATAAAATTATATCATTCCCTCTAAAATACAAGAAAGTAATTCAACACACCTGTTACTATGTAGAACTGTTAAATATGAACGATCAAAGCAAGCTGCAGATTGAACATAAACAAAGTTAACACATATAAAAACAGTATGAATAGAATAAATATAAATCTTTTAAGAAAAGAAAGGCATGCTATAGGCTTAATATTAACAAAGTAATTGGGTAAAGAGAAACTATGACCATTATATATATATATATATATATATATATATATATATATATATATAGGGCAAGGAATATATAATAACCCATGCCACATGTAATAACCCATTAACCCTCATTCATTGGTTGAAAAAAGCTAGAAGCCACCAGATCATGCCATGTGTCATCTTACTTTTTTTTTAAATCAAAAGGGCAAATTAGACATATTACACACCCACATAAAACACCCCCTTCATTTTAAAAAGCCTATAACTTTTTATACTTTGTCGGATTTTTATAAAAATTGCACCATTAAACTCGTCTCATTTTTATCTTTAATTCAAGTATAGTCTTGACGTTTTTTATTATCATTTTCTCTGACGTGTCATGTAGCACTAGTGTTACAATTACTAACATCACTATCATAACAATTAACAATAACAAAATTACATCCATACAATCATAACTAATAGCATTGATGCTTCTACTAAAATACAACTATATATGCATATATTACAACCTATACAAACCTACAAATGCATCAATATGCATATAAAGCACTGATGCTACAGCCATTAACAGTTGTGTGATGATCAGTAAACACTAACACTGCTGCTATCAAGATAGTACAAAAAAATCAAATGTACAACTAAATATACACATATTACAACATGCAAAAGCGTCAAGGTTCAACAAAAAGACAAATAAAACACTGATGATATAAACATTAATAGTGGTGTGATGATTAGTAACACTGATGATATCAAGATTTAACAAAACATAATCAAAATGTACAACTAAGTATACACAAATTACAATCCATTAAAGCATCAAGATTTCGAAAAAAAAACATACCATAGTACAAATTGTTCAAGAAAATTAATGAATATAATTGCAAATCTAAAAAAAAAGATACATCCGGACATAAATCAAACTCCTTATCGGTTATTCAACTCTTTATTTTACTTCAAAAGTAAAAAAAATGCTTATAAAATGCACAAATAAAACTGTGAATCGAGATGTGAAAAAAATACTCTGTAAAATGAACAAACAAAAACAAACCGGTAATTCCAGATGGACCAAAAACCGCCGCCCTTTCTCCACCGATAACACCACCACCATCACCGTCGAACAAGCGTCCCCTTCATGTGGTTAACGTCCGCAATTGAGGCGAATCAGGAGCGTCGGGGTAAATTGAACAGGAGAAGGTCGCCGCAGTTCGTAATGGTCGCCGGAGATGAAGGCAGGGCTTCCGGGTGCTGCGGTTGTCGGGATGCAAAGTCGCAGCTGGCCGGAGGGGCCTGAGGGCGACAGGAACGAACGGAGTGAGGGTGTGAGGTCAGAGGGTCGTCGTGAAAATCGAATGGAGATAAGAGACGAACCGCCACCATTAGATCCGACGAGAAGACAACGATCACCGGCATTGAGTGTGAGGGAGAAATCTTCGATGAGTGAAACTAAACCTGGAGGCGGATTAAATTAGGTTGGACAGATTTGTGTGAGTAAATTACCATAATGTCCCTTCTTCATTCTCAGCCACATAATGACTGAATTAATTTTGAACCATCAGATCCAATACTAGATTGCATAGGATGAGGTTAATAAGTTATGACACTAAGGAATGGTTAATTTTAATTCTCATTCCTATATATATATATATATATATATATATATATAGTGAAAAGTTCATTGTAGACACCCCCATAAGTGTAGACAGGTAGACACCCTTTTTCACCATTAGATCTCTTGATCTAATGGTTGTGATTAATTTCTTTTTCCATTTTTTTCTTTTTTCTCATTATTCACAAACTTTCACATGTGAAAGTGTGCTATTTCACATGCGAAAGTGTCTACAATGAACCTCACCCTATATATATATATATATATATATATATATATATATAGGAGAGGGAACAATTAATAACCCCTCTTTAAAGCATTAACCAAATAACCACTAGTGAATGGTTTGATCAAATATAGTGTTATTCATCTAAGGGCCAAGATTTAAAGCTGGTTACTTAATTTAGTTTTGGTTTTCATTTAATTGAAAAGGGTTTTATGGTCTTTTTCTTCTTACCTTTTTGTCCCATCAAACCCTGTAAGTCCCGAAACGGTCCTAACACGATATCGTTTAATCTATAGAAGTGCGGAATCCAACTATAGACTAGATTCAAGAACAAAGGTGAAATAAAGATATGAAAAACGCAAAGATAAATGCAATAAAAACCTCAAAGAGTGCACACGATTAATAATCGTCTGGTACACAAGCTTGACACAACTCGAAAAACCTCCTTGTATCTCTCTCAAATAGCTAGCCCCTAATATGAGTATTAGGATTTGTTTATAAAGATAAACAAATCCTAAACCTAATTTTCGGATTAGGCTAAACAAGCCCACTAAACACCCCTTAAACTCTTTCTAATTGGGCCCTAACATGTCCAAAATGGCCCAATGACCCAATACAATGAAAACCCAACTAATTTTCACCTATTCTATCACATAGGCCTTCAAAATAGTCCGCCAAGTGACGATTTAATACACAAGCCACAAATTATTCCCTTACAATCTTCCCCTTGGCTTGTGATATTAAAAGTCTTCTACATTCAATCTTCAAACTTGCAGTCTTCTCCTTGGCTTGAGCATGGGTTGATGAAGATTCTTTTCTTTAACAATCTTCAATAGGCAGCATATGGGATGTTAGATGGCTCTCTCTCTTTATCAGCATCAGCTTGAACTCCAAATGATAAGCACGTAATGAGAGGAGGATTCTCATGCACTTGTTTCTTCTTTAATGATCTTGGGTCCTCACTGAATCATTGGTAACTGACTTGACTTGCTGGTGACTTCAGAGGATAAATTTTGAAAACCTCTGTCTTGGCATTCTTGAACTTCTTGTTGTGACTGCTCTACATCTTTTCTTCAATTAGCTTCCCCTAAACTTGAGAACGGTGTCTTTGGAAGCTTTACTTGAACAACCAACAAACTTCCCCTAAGCATAGGGTAAGTCCTTTTCCGGCTGGTTCTTCAACTTGATCAGCAGTAGAGTTCTTGCTTTGGTCAACTGAGTCTTTGACCTTCTTCTCCATGAGTTGTCTTTCTCACTTAACCTGTCAAACACAACATGAAACAGACACTAACCAGACGATGACTGGTTATCGGGTTAGCATTATTTAACCAAAAGCACTTCCCCTGAACCCGAGAACTCTTCACATTATCTACCCCTGTGATTCTGGAGGGGTGATACTTTCTTGCACAAGACCCATAAAAACTTATTAAAACCTTTAAATTAACCTGGCCATGGTTGAAAATAAACAATAAAAACTTAAGATTAACTCAAAAGAAGAATAAAAAAATAAAACAAACATACCAAATTACCACACGAGAAGGTTTCTATGGGATCAAACCGTATGAATCTGACCGAGGAACCCTTTTTAGCTTCTATTACTCGACCACGTCCAGGTGATTGCCAATATACTGATCCACTTTAAACTCTAACCCTTTTCTTATTCAGGCTGTTTGTCACTTTATTATCTTTTAAGGTGCATTAATTATGAACAGCAGGTGGGTTTCAACAAATCCTAGGTACATGTTATTACACACTATCAAGCACATAAATTCCCTACCACATATTTTCACAACCTGATCCAGAAGTTTGAAACTGAGCTCCAGACTGGATTGAGAAGAGAAAGAATAGATCACAAAGATTTTTGGGTATAATATACAAAGTCAACTGAATTTTTGAAACATTTTTGATAATGCTCTCATCAGTGACAAAGGCTGAGGGATTTGGACTCTTGAGGGTCTCTTTTGATGTGCTCTTTGGCATCTTTTGGGTGTATATTATTCATTTTTTTTATATATATTATTTTAGATGATCTAGAAGCACGTATGTATGGACAACTCCAGGTCATTGCTCACGCAAAGCAGAGGAGAGCCGCCTTACATACACGCGAAGCATCCCCAGGTCATTGCTCACGCAAAGCAGAGGGGACATCGACTTTTTGAGCTCATTTTCACACTCTTGGAGACAAGCGTGTGTATCGGGAACTTGAACATGCAGTCAAATAGAAATGCAATTAACCTAAGTGTTGTTACCCAACAAACTGCCATACGTTATCTTTAAGTGTGTAACGCATACCTTTTCAGATTTAAAAAGCCGAGCCTACCAGCATATCACCATGGATCATGTCTTTCACGTCTGCCTTATGCGTGTCAGCCGTCTCCAAAACGGAAATTTATTTCACTTCCCTCCTTCTCAAACACACAAACAAAAGGTTAAAAATTAAAAAGCACAATTTTTGAGGGGTCTACTATTTCATCTTTTCTATTCTTCCCCTTGCTTTTTGATTTTTAAGAACAACACACCAACTAAAACTAAAACTCTATTTTTGTAGTTTTAGATTTTTTTTTTTAAATGCAATGACACATCACTAAATAATTACTAAAACTGGCCAAGCTAACCTTCAAAGTTTTTCTTTTGAACATTTTTCAGAACTGGGTTTTGTTTCAAGCACTACCAAACTTCACTTCATATTTGCCAAGAAACAAACAATTAAGACAGTGTTACCTTTACTGCTGATTTTCTCAGATTTACCTCTCACAAGGAAACATACCCTCCATTGAAATCTTCATGTCATGTGGTAGAGAGATGCCTCCTATCCTGTGCCTGGAACAATCACTATCACAAACAACAAGGTTAATGAAAGTCCTCCTTGACTGTTCCTGCACAAGGTGAGAGATCAGTTAGCCATAAGTACCCAGGCCATTGTGGTTCTGGGTATTCCTGAAGCATCAATAAATGAAACTTCTTTTAAGAACATCCCCTTTGTGATATCAGGAATTGGGGGTGTGGCTGCCTTTGATTTTGGTTTCCAAATTCCAGGTGATTTGAAAGTTGTTTTAGTCACCTTTGAAGTAGTGACTTTAGGTATTTCAACCTTCTTCATTTCAGGTTTCCTTTTCAAAACAGTTTTAGTTACCTTTGGAGGAGTAACTTTAGGTTTGTCAACTTTGTGTTGTTTTGAAATCGGTTTCTTCACCTTTTTATGAAAATTTTCAAAATTTGGAAAAACATATTTTTGATTCGAAAATTTTCTCTGCTCTTTGGCAGCTCCCCAATTTCCATCAGAAGGTTTAACCTTAGGATTAACAGTCTTCATTGCCTTTGGTGGTTGCACCTTCATCGGCTTAGACTTTATTGAATCCCGAGACGAAACACTCTGACTTTGTGGATAATATGGCTCATAGGGGCGATAGAGACAATTTCGGGCAATGTGACCGGGATTGCCACAATTAAAGCACGTTTGCTTCTTCAGGTAGAAGTCAGAAGTGTGACCGTTTGAGCTGTATGGCTTTGAAGGAGAGGCATTGAGATTCGGTTGCATGTTCAGAAAGACTCCAGATCTCCAGTTGTTCGATCTTTCTGACCTTGATCCATTTATGTTGACTCTTTTCTGATTTGTGGAAAACTGAGGAAAACCAGACAGTTGAACTTTTGGGCCCTCTGGCTTCTGAGAGAAAGTTGTGTTGCCATTGCATGATCCCACTGATGAGTTTGGAGACTTGTTTGTCACCTTGGGCCTTTCAAGCTCCTTACAGTGCTCCTTACACACCCCAGCAGAATGGCGTAGCAGAAAGAAGAAACAGAACCCTAATTGAAGCTGCTCGCACCATGTTGTGTGATTCTAAATTGCCAACCATGTTTTGGGCGGAAGCAGTTAACACTGCCTGTTAAGTCCAGAATAGGGTGCTCATCAATAAGCGGCATCAGAAAACGCCATATGAACTAATCTACAATGATAAGCCCAGAATTGGTCACCTTCGGGCTTTTGGGTGTTTATGCACAGTCTTAGTTAATACTGATGTTCCTAAATTTGCTGCCAAGGCTGATGAATGCTATTTTGTAGGTTACTCTGCCAGCTCCGCTTACAGGGTGTTCAACAAGACTTCCGGGATTGTGATGGAGTCCACAAATGTGGACTGGCTAGAAGAGAATCCTTCAGATGGCGGAATTGGTCCTCCTCAAGCTTTCGACTACAATCAATTCTTCCGCCCGTTGGGTTTAGATCCCGTTTTAGCAGAAGAACTTTATGAAGAAACAATTTCAGGACCATCTGTCTCACACTCCATCACGAAGGCTCCAGTCCCTGCTCCTGTAACAGATCCTACACCTGCACAGGAGTCTGTGGATCCTGTGGAGCTTCACACACAAGAAACAGATGCAGAAGGTGACCCAGCTTCCGACTCTCCCCAAATACTCGAAGCTGATCCTGAAAATGAAGCTGATACTCATGAAGAACCCGATCTCTCAAATCTGCCTCCGGAAATTCCTGTTTAAGCTACTGCGGAGACCAGAATTCAGAAATACCACCCCTTAGATAACATCATTGGCCCCTTAGCATCTGGGGTGGTCACAAGAAGCCAGTCAGGAGACATCAATCATTGTATGTTCTCCTGTTTCATTTCACAGATTGAGCCACCCAACATTACTATGGCCTTGACTGATCCTAGTTGGGTGGAAGCTATGCATGAAGAACTCAATCAATTTTCTCGGCTTCAAGTTTGGAGGTTAGTAGAAAGGCCAACTGACAAGAAGGTCATCACTACTCGGTGGCTGTATAAGAATAAAAAGGATGATAATGGTGTAATTGTCAGAAACAAGGCCAGATTGGTGGTTCAAGGCCACAAGCAAATTCAAGGTGTGGATTATGATGAAGTGTACGCACCGGTGGCCCGCTTAGAGGCCATAAGGGTATTCTTAGCATATGCTTCGTATATGAATTTCACCGTCTACCAGTTGGACGTGAAAACTGCTTTCCTATATGCTGAGATGGATGAAGAAGTTTACGTCACTCAACCTCCAGGGTTCATTGATGAGGAGCACCCGTATCATGTTTTCAAGCTTGACAAAGCTTTATATGGGTTACATCAGGCTCCTCGGTCATGGTACAAGACTCTGACTGATCATCTTCTTGCTCATGGTTACACACGGGGCATTGTTGATCAGACACTGTTCAGAAAGGAGGTTGGGCAAGACATCATCATGGTGCAAGTCTATGTTGATGACATCATCTTCGGATCGACAAATGAAGACTTGTGCAAAGATTTTGAGAAAGTTATGCGCACAAAATTCGAGATGAGTCAGATGGGCGAGATGGAGTTTTTCCTCGCATTGCAAGTGAAGCAGAGTGACAGTGGGATCCTGATCCATCAAGCTAAATATGTTACTGAAATTTTGGAGAAATACAAAATGGTGGATGCCAAGCCAGTTTCCACACCCATGGCAGCAAGACCTGCACTTACCAGGGATCCAGATGGGCAACCAGTGAGCGAACACATGTACCGGTCCATGATTGGGTCCTTGATGTATTTAACCGCCAGTCGTCCAGACATCATGCTAGCAGTGTGCCAATGCGCACGCTACCAGGCTAATCCTAAACTCTCTCATCTTTCAGCTGTTAAACGTATTTTTAAATATTTAAAGGTGTAAGGACCAAGATTTGTGGCTTGTGTATTAAATCATCGCTTGGCGGAGTATTCTGAAGGCCTATGTGTTAGAATAGGTGAAAATAAGCTGGGTTATGGGTATATTGGGTCATTGGGCCATTTTAGACATGTTTGGGCTCAATTTAAAAGAGTTTAGATGGGTTTTTGTGGGCCTTTGTGTTCAAATACGGGAATTTTAGGGTTTAGGAGATTAGCTTGTTTTCCAAGCTAATCATCTCCTATAAATAGAGTACCCATTTGTCTAGAATAGGTGGTTGGTTCTCTAGGGTTTTGTGGGTGAGTTTGCGGATTCAAGTGTGTACCGAATTCACTTTGTGAATTCGTAGTTCTCAAGTGTAGTAATCGGATATTCTTCAAGCTTCGCAAATCGGTTTGTGTTTGATTTTTGTTCTTTGCTTTCATCGTTATTGAGTTTTACTATTTATTGTTCTTGAATCACCAATCAAACCGGATTCCGCACGGTCTTGATTGGATTAGATATCGCGTAAGGATCGTTTTGGGACTTACAATTGGTATCAGAGCCAAGAAACGTAAGTTTCGAGGCTCTCGCGATATCAGATTCAAGTTTTTGAGTACTAACGTTTTGAGTTTTCTGGTGATTTTCAGCTGTTAGCACGTTCGGAGGTGTTTTTGTGCAGGTTGTAACTCAAGTCAGAAGTTTCGGAAGCAGTGATTGTGTTTTCTAACACTTTTCGACCTGTTTTCTGCTTTTCGATCGGTTTGTCTGATCGAAAAGTCCCTTTTCGATCCGTTCGTCTCACTCGAAAAGTCCCCTAAGTGACTTTTCGACCGACCTGCCCAATCGAGAAGTCCCCTTTTGTGACTTCTCGATCAGTTACACCAATCGAAAAGTCCCTTTGAGACTTTTCGATCCATTCTTTCGCTTTTCGATCAGCCAAGACAGCTTTTCGATCAGCCAAACAGCTTTTCGATCAGCCAAGACAGCTTTTCGATCAGCCAAACAGCTTTTCGATCAGCCAAGACAGCTTTTCGATCAGCCAAACAGCTTTTCGATCAGCCAAGACCGCTTTTCGATCAGCCAAACAGCTTTTCGATCAG
>JBCNJP010006108.1:0-15777 GCA_039602395.1 Deinandra increscens subsp. villosa
CTTTTTAAAAAATTCATTTTTAAAAAGTCATAAGCTAATAAACATTTTTGACAAAAAAACACTTATCCACTTAAATAAGCAATCTCAAACAAAAAAACACTTATCTATTTATCGACTTAAAAAGTCATAAGTCAATAAACACTTTTGATCAAATGAGGATAAATGGCTCTCTCACAGTCTCACATATTTGTTTTTTTTTTAAGTTAATTTAACGATGACTAATTTTATACAGTTTTATCAACATGTTATAATAAAAAGGTATATTTTTCTAAACACGTGACGCCTTGACCCAATAACTAGAATTTGTGACCATTATTTGCAATAGTTGGTGAACGCTATATTTGACTATTTGTACTTTAAACATTATAATTCTTTCATTTCTTAACGAAAAAAGCATTTTCATGACTAGCGGATTATTACCCACGCTTTTGTATAGCATTTTCATAACTATGTAGCAAGCGTACGGATTTTCAAAATTTAAGAGAACTATTTTAAAAACTACATTTATTAAAAAAAAAACTTACTAAAAAAACACTAAAGTTAATTTAAAAATGAAAATAAATAATTAAGATATAGAATAAAGTACACAAAATGTCCCTTATGTATTACTTAAATTTCGGATTAGGTTTTTTAACTAAAGTAGTTACATCCAGACATCTTTTATATTTTATACTTGTTTCATAGAAGATCTTTTGTCACTAACGGAGTTAAAATTATCCGTTAAAAATTTAAATTTATTCATATAGATAGACAGACATAGACTATATGTGAGTTTGACGTTATAACGAAATAATATAATGAGAACATATTCGATCTTAAAAATGAGAAAACCACTTAGCGTAACGCAAAATGAAGCGTATTTACTATTTCGCAATACCGAGCAACACCCGAAACATAACACGCATGGGTATAGGGGTATTAATGTCATTTAAACTATTAAGGTTTTTAAGTTAATGTCAATGGTGTTTTGTACGACTAAGTTCTGTATCTTATCGATTCAGCATATTAACCATGTCTTATATAGGAATCGATCTCACAATATTAGAAAGTAGACTTGTTTTCTATTGGTTGTTTGATTCACTCAAAACCATAAGGTTTACTTGTCTTTGGAATAGGTCACACAAGATATTATATCGTATAACACTTAAAAAAATCATGTACTTGATGTCATTATATATCTCTCCATATTTAAAAGCACAGATTATGTTACCAATTCAACTCAATGACGCTGGAATGGTTTTGACACTACTTTTGACGTTCTAGTGTTCTACATATAACAATTGCAAGCTTTTTTGAACGATATGTTTCACCGAGTGGTCTGCGTTGATCGATGCCATGTGTCCTTTGTTTTTCTTCTTTTCTTTTGTTTCTTATCGAAGTGCAACACATTTAAAACAAAAGTTGGTGGTGTAATAAGTACAATCATGATATATAAATTTTAGATCCTATGCTTTATACTTTAAGTGTTTGAGTTCTAATTTCAAAGTCGCTATACAGTCATTTGTATCTTTGTTTTTTTTACATTCGGTTTACTTTTTTAAGTATCCTAAAATGCCAACTAAAATACACGGACCTTTTATTCTTTTATTTTCAATTAAATTTTTTTTTTGAAAGGCAATTCAATTTAATTAATTGTCATTTTTTTAATTAATTGTCATTTACTTCGTCACTTGCCCATCTTTTAGCCACATATTTGGCATACGATTCCAAACCTTTTCTATAGTAATTTATTTAAAGTTATCCATTTTTTCATTTAAAGTTATTGGACGTAAATATTCGTTACAAAACCATACGTACAAGCTTTTAGAAGCATCAAGTTCCTAACCCATTTTCTTCAATGATGAGATAAAAATTATTTAGTTATTAGTATAGGATATGCATCCATTTATTTTTAATATTTTAAGCTTAAAAGTATGAAAAATCAGTCTTTTGTTTTAGCGTAAATTATTGATTTCGTTCTTTATGGATATGTGAAATTACCGGTTTTTATTTTTAAATTCAATAATTATTGATTCCGTCCATTATTTTTTTTTAAAAATCTTGCACGCAACTTGTAATTTTCACTAATGACCATTAAACAATCCTGTTAACTCTTCTCACTTGCCCCTCACGTGAGGGGAATTTTCTTCTTTTTATCTGATATTTTTTAAACTAATAGATGAATATATGGTAAAACAAAAAAGACGAAAATAGCCCTCACATGAGGGAAGTTGACGAGATTGTTTAACGGTCGTGGAAATGTCAACTAGTGTACAAAATTTGAAAATAAAGAACGAATGAGTAATTATTAAATCTAAAGAACAAAACAAGTGAAGAATGAAATCAATAATTTACTATTTGTATTATTTAAAAAAAAAACAAACAAATGTAATGATCACTATCGTATCAACATTTTAAAATTGGATGACTTGACCTTTAAAGAGAACATTACAAGATTACAAGGGGGTTGTATCTTATTTAAAATTCGAATAAATAAATAAATAAATAAATAAATTAATTAAAATAATACAAAAGAACAAATCACACATGAACTCGACGGTTAATTTGCCGCTGTTTTCTGGTGTGCAATTGCACGCCGTCCTCGTCACGCCAAAGGCCCAAAACTGTATTACTCGAAGGGCTATAATCGTCATTTAACTGTTTAAAAAAAAAAAAAAAGTGGTTCCAACGTGTCAACCCACTCCGCTCGTATATTCGGCGGAACAAATCTCCCGTGTCACTCACGCACCACATTATCGGCGTCCACTATCTCACGGACTCATCTCCACCGTTGATCTTGTAGAAATCGAGTCATTGCTCTCTTGACCTGGTCCCACATTCTAAAACTAATACACAAAAACTGAATTGTACAGCTCACCAGATTTCACTCTCCCTGCTCCCCTTCACCTCCTTTAAATACACACACACACACCTATAGATACAAAATATACATATATATATGTATCAGATAATATTCAGATTTCATCATAATCAACCGTTTCTTCTTCCTTTTATTTTTTATTCTGATTGATATTGTTCCTCTGATTGCAAGATATTTGATTCCTGACCGCCGCATTGGCGGCCGTTTGAATGTTTGATTCGCATTCAGAGAAGGTTTAATTGAAGTTGTTGATCATCATCGGTTGAATCTGGAAATTTAGAATCCGATTGATTAACAGAAGCGTAAACATGTTAGACGCGTTATTGAAAAGCAAGTTTTACGCCAGATGGTAAGGAATTGATTGTTGTTTACTTGTTTTAGTGAATTTTCTCTCTCGAGTTTTATTTTTAATTTTTAATTTTTAATTCTGTTGTTGATTGTGTTTTTTGCGATGCTAGCAAGTCGGAAATCAAGATGACGATGAAGCGAATTGAGATCGTTAGGAGAAAGAGGAACGCGATGCAGAAGTTCCTGAAAAACGACGTCGTTGATCTTTTTAAAACCGGTCTCGATTCCAATGCTTATGACAGGGTAATTATTTTCTTCAGTTATAATGTTTAACAAGTAAAATTGATCACAGATAGAACATCAATTGATGAAATTTTTGTTTGTTTGATTCATATGTTCTACAGTAGAGAATAATTTGTGTATGTTACAAAACTTGATTGCGTGTAAACAGATTGGTATTCCTAACAAGCATTCATTTAGAAGCTTGGTTGCGTCATAGCAGTTGAGCTATTTTTAACAAACTATAATTGAAAGTAAATTCGGTAAGAACAGCTGGGAATAATCGAAAATAGGTAAGCCATCGTTGACAATAAATAGTTTCATCTTTACCATGTGTTATGTTTAAAGTATACATTTATGGGTCCTACATGTGACTTCCGTTTGATTTCATGATTAATGATGAATGTTTCTTTGGTGTGATGAAAATTGTAGGTAGATTACTGATTAGGTAGTTTAATTAATGACTAACCTTCTTTAGCCTATTAGATTGATTGATCGTTGAAGTTTGATATAAATGAGATGGAATTCTTTTTAAAGATTCTTTAAATGTTATAATTTCTTGATTCTTGATTGATAATTTGTATCCATCATTTGATGAGAACAGGTTGGGCAGTTATATGCAGACCAGAATTTATCATGGTGTTATGATTTTGTCGAACAATCTTGCTTGCTTGTGTTAAGTCAACTCTCAGCCATGAATAAACAGAGGTAAAATATTCAATTTGGTAGATATTATTACTGTTATACAGAAAGTTCTCGTGAAACTTTAAATTTAATTGATTATTTGGTCACATGTAGGGAATGCCCGGACGATTGCAAGGAAACTATCTCAACTTTAATGTTTGCTGCTGCACGATTTGCTGATTTACCAGAATTGCGCGAGTTAAGAAGTTTATTTGTTGAGAGATATGGGGATTATCTTGAACCTTATGTCAGCCAAGAGGTATTTCTTTGTTTTATCCTTTTAAAATTATACTTTTTTTTCTATTTGGCAATGATAAATAAAACTGAAAGGGGAACAATTTTATTCTAGTTTGTCAGGAACTTGAAGGCAGATCCTCCCACTAAGGAAATAAAGCTTCAAATGATGCAAGAAATTGCAATTGAGTGTGGTATAAATTGGGATTCGAAGGCTCTGGAACTGAAACTGTACAAACCACCTTCATTGGTACAGGTAAACCATATTTCTTACACTCTTCAAATGTTAGCATTATCATCATAGCTACAAGGGTGTCAATTTGAACCAACTGACTCATGAGTGAGTTGAATGTGGGGGTGTTTTATCTCAAAGTGGACAAATATGTAGGGTGAAATAGTGTTTTACCTCAAAGTGGACATTGGTAATGCTGTTTTAGTCGTCATAATGATAATCAAGACATGGATTAATGAAAAAGATGGAGAAAAGGTGTTTGCAGCCTTCTTCCAATAGGAAATTGTGTATTGATGAATAAGCATCTGTTAATATACAAATCTTTTTGCAGGATTGGTCTCAGTTTGCAAATGGAAGAAGCCATGAACCACTAAGAACCCACCATCAAAATAGTCTGCCCCATAAATCAAGGGATGAAGTTGAAAAGAAAGAGGAAGAAAAACAAAAGAACCCAACCATTGGAAACAGTTTGCCCTACAAATCAAGGGCTGAATTTGAAACCAAAAAGGAAGAAAAACATGATCATGGCCGTCTATCTCCTAATTGGTCAAGCAACACTAGCTCTAGCAGCGAGAGTGCAACTAGTGCAGATGATAGTGCTTCTGAGGATACACCACAAGGAAGAAAGCTTTATGAGTTTAGGTCAATGGCTCCTCCTCCCTACATCAAAACCGAGTCAACCAAGAAGTCAACAATTTCAGATGCCAATATTTCTGGCGGGAAAGATGATAATCTTCAGAGTGGTATATCTCAAGGAAGAAAGTCGAATGGGTTAACGTCAATGGGACCTCCCTACATTAAACCTGATGTAAGCAAAAAGACATCTGGATCAAATGTTGATGATGATAAATTTAAAAGTGTAGAAGAAACTGACGCTTTTAGTAAACCAGTACCAAGATCAATGAGGATCCGAAGACCCTTAAAGCAATCAGTAGGTTCTTCTCGTGGAAACAATGATGTCCTGAAAACAAGCACTAAAATTTCAACTGGTGAAAACAGTTTTCTTGATTATGATTATAGAGATGAAGAAGAAAATAAAATGGACAAGCTTTTGTCTCACTACAGCAGAAAACCTTCACATTTACCTGCTCCAAAGCGAATCGGTTCACTTCCATCTGAACCAGTGTCTGCTGGTGCTGCAGTAGATGAACGAAAAGGGCTTGCAAGGGCGGCTAGTTTTCAAGCGGATTCAGGCTTGGGTCCCCGAGGTCATGTGCATCCCAAACTACCAGACTATGATGATTTTGTAGCACGATTAGCAGCTTTTAGAGCGGGTTCGTAGAGTAGAGTAGTATATCATGTAGGAGTTGTTTACCTTAAATCAGCATCTTGTTGATATATTAGTAGAATTGATTGATTGATATTTGTAAAGTGTTATTTTCAATATTATATGTAAGCATATGAAGTTTATTACTTAAGATGAAAAATTGATAGGAGTCGTTGTATCTAGAACAAGGTTTTGACAGTTAGTTAACTGAAAGTGATTGATTAGTCAGTCATTAGTGATATAACTAATTTACAAGCAGCCCTACCATACTAGTTGTGAAAAAGCAATATTAAGATGTCATTATTTTATGCCGATTAGCACGAGGACTTGTCCGAGTAGTTACTGGCGATGAGTGAAGACTTGGCCAATACTAAGCGGTCACAAGTTCAATCCACGAGCTTTCAGGTTTTACCACATGTCCGCTCGTGAAGGTGGGTTTATTCAAGAATAAGCTCAACTGGTGTAAATACGTCTTGGCTTTCCGAGACATTTGTTTACCATAATTTTTTTTATTTTATTTTATGCCAATTAATTTGAGATTCCCAACCGGATCTTTTGATCAAATGTTCGATTCCGTTATCCGAGATTCTTCTTTTTCAACCTTTTACTATTGCTTCATGGTTGGACAACCTCAATTTACATTTCCAAATGCATCTTTTACGGCTGATATTTTGTTAATTTGGGGAAACTGATATTACGAATCTATTCCCAAACTTCGATTTCAACTTCTTATATTCAAGACTCAATCGAGATATACTCATAGTATATAGTATGAGTGTTTGTATTGAACTTTGTTTACCTTAAAGGGACACTTAGATTTGGACCCATATACAACCTCGTTGAATACTTGAATAACCAGGACTTTGATGCCGTAGAAACATAAATCTTGTAAGGCTATCCCTTCGAGCTTAATATTTCACTAATCGTATTCATTTTCACGTAACTAAATAATATCATGTAAAGCAGTAAAGGTGTTGTATACTTTCACTTAACGTTCTTTTAAACATATTCAAGTACTCAACTACTCATCATTCGAATTAGGATTTGTCTCATATGTTAGTTGGCATGCTCCATACACTTCTGTTTTGTAATAAAGTAGAAATCTTTTTAAATCTAGCATGTCATAATGTTTAGGGTTAAAATGTAAGAGAAAGTTACTAAATTATTGTTAAAAGATGAGGAAGTGCAAAAAGATAGTATATAAAATTTTTAATACAATTAAAAATTTATAGAAGGTAGTTGTTAGAGGGGAGGGTTGACAACTATCACAAAGTGGGATGTATCACTATGATATATCATCTGAAAGTGGTTAGTACCGGATCCCCACAACGGTTTTTCTGCGAGTACCAAACCATCTTTCTTCCTTTCCCGGCTCCTTATTCTATCACTCTATGCACCTCAAGTTGCTTGAATTTTTTAAGTACTCAACTTACACCCTTAAAGGTGTAAAGGAGTCGGCTCAACTTGTTGTTCGATATTTTAGTGTAATTTGATATTGTGTATAAACTTCAAATAATAGTACACGTTTGTTTAAAGTACATCTAGAATAACGGTATCCGAGGACAGTAAAAAACGGGGTCCACAGACGACAACCCCTAACGAAGTTTAAGGGTTAATGAAATAATTAATTCAAAATTCCTCAAAACTTGTTTGAACCTCCGTATAAAATTAAAGAACAGCTTGTAAATAGAAAATAGTTCAAGGAGATCTGTTCTTATTATTTATTTACTTCTATGTATTTATTTAACTTCTCATAACATTCACATTCACAGCCGATTTTACATATAGTTTCTATAATTTAACTAAAAAACTTTATTTTATAAATTTATATATAATTATCTAAAAACTTGCATATAGTTTCTATAATTTAACTGAAAAAACTTTATTTTATAAATTTATATATAATTTTCTAAAAATCCCCACATGTTATTTCACATCAGATTTCTATAATTTAACAAAAAAAACTTTATTTTCTAATTTAACTAAAAAAACTTTAGTTTCTAGAAAATCCCAAATGTCATTCCTTATATTTATCAATATTTAATTAAATATGTATGTAATTTCCTTTTCATACTTTGTATGCGCTCCTTTCCATTCTAGTTAATAAAATTAATAAATTGCCAAAAATATAGATATGGGGATGAATAGCACGTATAAAATATGAGATGAGTTTGATTTTTCCATTCTAGTTAATGAATTGCCGTCAAAATAATATAGATACGGGGATGAATAGTACATATAAAATACGAGATGAGTTTGATTTTCCGGGGGACGAGATATGAGATGGAGTGACATTTTAAGTGATTTTTTGTGTTTTTTCCTAAAATCAAATAGGAAATGAAATGGAGTGACATTTTAAGTGTTTTTTAGTCGGGAAAGTGGGTGATTTTTTGTGTTTTTTTCTAAAATCAAATAGGAAATGAAATGGAGTGACATTTTAAGTGTTTTTTAGTCGGGAAAGTGGGCTGTGTTGGTCCGGTTCGGTTGGTCAGGGCGGTCGGTTCAGTGTAGTCTGGTTCGGTTGTCAGCTCGGGCCAATCTATTTGGGCAGCAAAGCGTGTCGGACCGGGGTCCGATAGGTCCATCTGGTCAACCGATAGTGCGGGCGGCGGGCGCATCGGTTGGCTGGCAGGTCGGGTCGAGCAGCGAGGCGCGTCGGGATGGTCCGGTCGGTTTGAACTGTGGGGGTTGGACATCATGATAGTCTAGCCGACTCAGGCATCGGACAGTCATGCCGGCCCAAGCGGGTCGAGCAAGCCGCAGGACTGCGAGACGTTTCGGTCACGAAGGGTTGAATTGGATGGTGACATTCTCGAATTTTTTGACAAAATAGGAACTTTGCCCGATCAGTAGTGGTTTCTAGGACTTTTTTGATTGTGTTTTTGGAAATAGGAGGCTCGCTAACTCAGTTAGCGAGTTCATCCTACGTGGTATTTAATGAGGGTGACTCGGATTAAAGAGCTCAATTAAATAAAAGAAAATGCCATGTGGAAGTGTACTCGCTAACCCAGTTAGCGATTTCTTCATAGAATTTATTCTCCTGCAGAGATTTGATGTTATGGTCAAAGGATTCTTTAGGGTTTTTAGAAATCGCTAACTGAGTTAGCGATTTCAGTGAAATTGATTCTGTCGGGTACGAGGAGGTAGGTTGGTTTGTATAAATGTTTATTTTTTTTTTAAATTTTATGATTAAATAGGGTAGTATAAATATAGGTTTAAGATTAGAACAAAGTAATTTTTCAGTAGCTTTGTTAAATGGATTCTTCAATCCGTCCATTTCTTATCAAATTGTATTGGGGGGGTGAAATTAATCATGGTGAAGACGGATCTATTGTTTGTGATAGTTCTGTTCTATCTCATACGATGTTTGTGACATCTAAAATTTCATATGCAGAGTTTGTTAATCAGATTTGTAACACAATACAAATTGATAGACACTCTGTTAGTTTAAATCTTGTTCTATTTTTCACATATCAAGGGTATTTTGAGAGAACATTTATTGTCAATGATGAAAATATGAACACATTGTATTATCTTGCTGCATCTGTTGATAATTATATGGGTCATATTAAAGTTTCTTGGGAGAACGTAGCTCCGTTTCAGTTTGACACACAACAATACAACCCTTCCAGCTATTATGATTCTCAAGCCGGTCCGTCCACACAGTTGCACACACATGAACCTTGGAATGATGACTCTTCAGAAGGTAACATCACTGAATATATAAATGTTTAGTGTTTGTTAAGTTATATAACAATTTATAATTTTTTTTTGTTTTCTAAAGGTAACATCACTGAAGATACCGTAGAGAGTGAAGAACCCCCTTCAGAAGAAGAATCTGATGTTGAGCTTGAACTCCCAGCTTCAACGCAAAGATACCGCGATGGTATTAATTATGGGTTTTCTCAAGGGCCCATCACGCCAAACCCTGTCGACGATGATGACATGGCTCCGTACTCCGTCCCTGATTATGACCACGAAGACCATATGGAAATTTGGAGTGAAGGAATCGAAGATATTCGTTTGGGAATGTACTTTAGAAGCAAAGATGACGTAATGTTCGCTGTACGAAAATGGAACGTTGCTCGTTCACGAGAGATTTACGTAACTGATAGCAAACCAACGGCATGGAAGGCAAGATGTAAATCTGTCCAGCCATCAAAAAATCCTAATCTTGATGAAAGTCTTGATGAAAGACAGTACTCCTCGTCATGTCTTTGGCGTGTTGGAGCAATAAAGCCCAAAAATCATTTCATGTGGAAAATCACCACCTGGACAGATCAACACTCTTGCTACCCAACGGTTGTAAGAAACAACAAGTGGCAGTCCTTCAATCACCGTCTTGCTCGTTCTCGAGAACACAAAGTTTCCGCGTATGATCCAAATAAGGCAACTTATTTAGTCATTTCACGTTTGACGGTAAATGAAGTTGGTGGGAATGATTACACTGTTGAGTACAACAACAAATCTTGCACATGCGGAAAGTGGCAAATTGAGAGATTTCCATGTTCGCATGCAATTGCCGTCTGTCTTTGGCGAGGCGATACACCTGAGACAATTGTTGATAACCGCTTCCATACCGTTACTTACAAAGCACAATACGAATACGGTTTTTCCCCCCTACCTCACAATGATTATTGGACGGAACCAACATGGAGAATTCGGGGGGACCCCTCTAGAATTACTGTTCACAGAGGTAGAAGGCGTGCCAGGAGGTTTCAAAATGAAATGGACCAACGTTATCCGGAGGAGCCTAGAATCAACAGGTGCGGAATATGCAGGGAACCAGGTCACAAGAGCAATAGGTGTCCAAATAGACAACAATGATAGTTATGTGTATTTGGATTTTTATTAATGATTATGTATTTGCAAGGCACCTTAGTAATAATCTCAATAATTATTAGTATGTAGTTTTATTTATAATAAAGATTATGTATTATCACACTCCCACCTACAACAAAAATACTATAAATAGGCAACAACCATTCATCCATAACTACACCTTCTTTCTATCTCATATCCCCTCTTAAAAATTTATCAAAGGAAAAATGAGTTCTAGCAACAGCAACAGACGTTCATGGTCGATACGTTCGATAAACGAGGGGTACAAAAGCTATATTGTCGATGATTTTTACTCACAAAATCCTGATTATTTCTCCCTAAAAATCTTTCACTACGGTCATTTTTCAAGTCCACCACGGAGGAGATACCTCAAAGGCCTTTGTACTCTTGTCGACTATTGTCTAGTCAATGAGTTTCGATTTGCCGATATGGCATTAATCATGCCGTATCTTGCATATGAAAATACCAACAATATGTGGTTTTATTTTAAGAAACCTGGATTTGATCTTGACAGGGGGCTAGAACCGTTAAGAAACGATGAAGACGTCGCTCGACTAGTTGCTTACAAGGATGAAAACAACAGGAGTATATTAATGTTCATTTATTTACAACTTTTAATAATTTATTTACAACTTTTATTATTTAATAATAAATTATTAATGTTCATTTTATTGTAGGCGGATGGAATGACACAAATACATGAGCGTGCCGGTCATCTTGCAAGACCCAATTTACCTCCAAGTGAGTATTATCAAGGTTTCCAAAATATTTACAACACCACGGGACAAATGTTGGGATTCTCTGGTGATTGGGGTGTTTCACAATATCCCTCACACCTCCAGACAACCCCTGTTGATCTTGGGGTAAACGAATATCAACCAAGACGACAGCGTCAGCGGGCACGTCGCAGAGAAAAGACCCATACCCATGATACGGGAGGTGCTTCTAGTTCTCAACATCAGGAACCTCAACCTGATATGGGTCAATATCACCCTGAGATGACTAACCCCCCACAATATGACTTTCTTGGAGATGGGACACCAAGTGCTTTTAATACCATATCAGATATTTTTGGTGATAACATGATGAGTCCACAACCCTATTTCCCCCAGCCTCCTAGTCCTTATGATCAGTCTCGTGGTCCTTATGATTATTAATGTACTAGCACTTCCTTTAATAAGCCAGTTTGATTGTTTTGTAATGTTTTAAATTAATGTTTTAAAGAATTTTTAGTTCAAATATTTTTGGTGTTTTCTAATTTTTAATGTTATTTTTTTAATTTATGTTGTGTGTTAATATGCTTGTAAATGCCATGAGAGGCTTCTAAACAAAATTAATTTTTTTTTAAACGACTAAATGTCAAGATAAAATAAAAAAGTAATTTTTCAATAATAAATTTATTTAAATATGACATTCTTAATACAAACAATATAATACAAAAACATAAAATGTAGAAGAATATTTTAGGAGCGTGTGAAGAAATAGACGTTTCCGATGGCGTCGAGAGATGAAGAACTTGATATTGGAGCGCTGACGGAGACGGAGAGCGTTTTCAAGCAAGGATTTTTATGTTTTCTCACTTTGGAAAACCTAAAACATAAAAAAATTTCTCGAAAACGCCCTCCGCCTCCTCCACCGTTCGAATACCGAGTCCTTCATCCTCGGCGCCACCGGAAGTGTCTACACCGTCACACACTCATAAAACATTCCTACATGAAGAATGAAGATATTAAGTAGATGGATAATTTGTGTGGAGAAGTTGTAGAGAAATTTGGTGAAAGATGAAGATGAAAGTGAGTAATATTTATAGGTGGAAGTATGAGATAAATTTGAAGGTAATCGTTTAAAAAAAAAAATTAAAGATGAAATAGCTAACTGGGTTAGCGATTTCATTAAAAGAATTTATTTCCCCACCTAACCTACCTAACATAACCTACGTATATATATTTTGAATAAAAAAAAATCTAAATTATTTTTCAAAAAACTATAAATATGTCATTCCCCTCATTCAATATCAATAATACTTTATTAATATTAATATTTCGTTAACAGTAGTTTAAAATAAAGATTTTACATGCCGCCATTTAGAACTTCCCAAACCACTATCTCGCTAAACGGGCTTCCATAAACTCGGGCATATTCAGTAAGAGATTCTTCCCAAACATCGGCATCGTCTTCCCAATCTACGACTTCCCTCTTTCGCCTTTTATAGATTGCATCAAACTTTTCAACATCCCTCTCTATGGGCGTCCAAATTCTTTTTAACTCGTCTTTTGTATGCCCGGTATCTTCTTCCACATCAAATGCATTCTTAACGCGAATCCAGAAGAGATCATCATATTCTTTGTTGACATAAAGCTGTTCAAGTAACCAACACCGAGCTAAACTCGCCTTAAGCTCTTCAGTGAAACCACGAGACATTTTATAACGTAAAATTTATGTAACTTAAACCTACTATATATATATAAACATATATACTACATCAGGGACGAAATTCTTTATATTTTAAGTGTATCGCTAACTCAGTTAGCGAGCCCTAATGCTCCGACAAAAATCAATCAAGTCTCTGCAGGAGAATAAATTCTATGAAGAAATCGCTAACTGGGTTAGCGAGTACACTTCCACATGGCATTTTCTTTTATTTAATTGAGCTCTTTAATCCGAGTCACCCTCATTAAATACCACGTAGGATGAACTCGCTAACTGAGTTAGCGAGCCTCCTATTTCCAAAAACACAATCAAAAAAGTCCTAGAAACCACTACTGATCGGGCAAAGTTCCTATTTTGTCAAAAAAATTCTGACATTCTCCCGTCCCGAAAGAATGCCCTTGTATTGACTTGAGTTGTTTTTCCCTGTAACAGTAGAGTAGTTCTATTTCTTTAAGAAAATTAACGAAATCATAACGCAATTCTGACCATTAAACTTGTTTACAATATATATATCCGTTATTCCAAGAGTAAACGTAAAAAATGATAGATAGATGAACAGAATCATTACATAAAAAAGGGATGAAATGGTTCATTAATTACGTACGTACCCATATATCGATCTCCCAAACCCCAGTGACTACTTACTGGGTGGGGGTGGGTCTACGAACCCACACATACTCCGAATGGTGATTCCTGCACCTGAAGGAACCCGGGTGAAGAGTGGGTGAACACAGGCACTGTTGTTGTTTATTGTTATTATTATTAATCACTTCTTCTTCTTCACCACCACCACCCACGGCCACCACCACTTGATGCTGCCGCCGTCTCACCGCCGCCGCCTGATGGTAACTGACAGCCAACCGCCTGATTCTCGTCATCTCCAATTGATCATATCCACTGGCCGGATAACACATCTGTGTGTGGGTACAGAATATTGGGTGAAGGAAAAATGGCCGGATTGATTTGGATGAATTTGGAATTTGGGTGTCATGTAATTGAAGCCCACTTGGCTTATAAAGAGACCCCTAGCTTTTCCTTTTTGGTGACGCGCCAACCATACCTTCAAACCACCTGTTTTCTTCTTTGTTTTTATTTGCCTTTTTCTTTTTATTACTATTGTTAGAATTTTAAAAGATTTATTGATTGAAAACGACTTGTTGCCCTCATCTCTAATCTCTATCATAGGTTCCTTAGCGCTCCGGTTTTCTCATCTTCCTATATCCATACTAAAAAAAATGGTAAATTAAACCAAAACCTTACCCATTTGGCCATTTCGATTCGGCTTGTTTTGAATAAAACTTGACAGGAAGAGTCATGTGGTCTTGGGGAATAACAAGCCTAAGCAGGTATATAATAAACGTTTAAAAGGCTGGTTTCCGGTTCAAGGCGGACCGAACATTCAAACCGCCAAATTTGCTATGATTTTGACAACTCGATCATTTCCAACGGTTTAGAAGCACCCCTAGATACTGGGATAAAACTTTCTCTTGATTCGTTCTCATTCGTTAGCAACTCCATTTGCGGGGTCCTCCTGCAGGACCAGCATCAACTTGAGAAACAGAGAACACCACAACTTTTGTAATGCCCACTGCTATCTATGTGGATCGCTAAGCATCATAATATTACAACCCAATCAGCATCTGGAATTGAATGTTTTATATGGACCAGCTCACCAGGCACCAGCATATATACATATTAATTATACAAGGGGAATTCTGTGAATGACAATAAATATTCTTTTTTTTCAATCATAAAATTTATAAAATAAAACTGATAAAAATAAAATGATTACTCATCTCTCCTATAATGAATAGAAAAAACGTTAAAACAAATTTCATTTAAATACATAACACACACACAGATAAATGACTAGAAATTACAATACATATGTAAAAACTAGTTCGATAATTTTTTTTTGCACACAAACATTCCATTTATCTAAAAAAAGTGTATTATTTAAGAAAATATAAACCATAGGTCAAAAAATAAATTTAAGTTTTGCTATTTTGGTTCTCTCAAAAGCTAATAATGTTCTGTAATGCACCTCACCATGAGCCATAATCCCATCTGCTCTTGTATGGAATTCTGCTAGTTAAAATAACAAAAATGAAAGTTTAACTTTCAGGGTGTTCGATTATTCTACAAAATGTATTTCAGTCACAAACAACCAGAAATGAATTCAGAATCTCTACTATAAATATGATTTCTAATATATTTAACTCCTCATCTGGCTTACCAATGTGTTTTGGATTCAGAAATTGCCTGCCCTTGCAAAATGATGCTATGTAGGTTGGAAGCTGCAAGAGTCAAGCAACAATTAATTAAAAAAAAATTAAAATGGTTTTTATGTACATGAATGAGATGATAGTACCATTTGTCAAAGATCTAAAGCTGGATCATCTGTTTTCTCTAGGTAATGTTCATATAGGGGACGATACTTTTCAGGAATATAATCCTTAAATCTGTAAATAGCAAGAGGAATTTATCAGAGACTGTATGCTTTAGAAACAGAATTTTGGGTGACTTCAATTTGTATGATCTGTTCCCTTTTCGATAATTTATGCACTCGAATACATGTTTGTTCAATTTATATTTTTATAGGCATTTTACTAGAATAATCATGTCTACAAAGATAATATTAATGCAATAATAATCCAAATC
>JBCNJP010006110.1:0-21632 GCA_039602395.1 Deinandra increscens subsp. villosa
AACCCACCGGATAAATCACGAACTAGCCGCTGTATAGGACTGAGATTTCTATATGTGTAGGATAACAATTAGAGTTAAGGAAAAAAGAAATCAGACCAGCACACAAGATGAACGTTGCCGGAAGATGGAAGATCGGCCGGAGCCGGTTACGAATAAACCCTAGTCCGGAAATCGCCTATGCCGTTTTGGTTTCGCTTGCCATCAAAGTTCATACCCCTTAACTTTTAGACTTTTACGTGGCCAAAGTAGAAGAAAACAAAATTTAAAACAAAAAAAACTTTAAAAGTTAGAGGGTAAAAAAGTTAAGGGGTATAAAATGTAAAAGTCTAAAAGTCTTGTAATAAAAGTATAAATGTAACACCCCAATTTTCACAGATACATGATATGCATAGTAAATACGTGTTTATATTATAAATACGTGAGCTTAATTGATAAATGTGGTAAGACTATGCTTTAAATAACTTGCATGTGTTAGAAATACGTGTTTTATAGCTAACGTGATGAAATGTGCATAAACGGATGTCTTAAATGTTAGCGAAGGTAAAGTATGAGATGAATATGTGTTTATATGGATAACATAATGATACATGTTGGAATTGATGGATATATACGTATAGATACGTGTCTTAATAGTTAACAGAAAAGTAAAAGGACTAAAAGTGTAATTATTGTAAAGTTATAAATACGGATATAAGTATCCCGAGGCTTAAAAATAAGTAAAATATATATCCTAATATGATTTATAAGGTGAAATGATAAGTCTTGTAATGTTTGAGGGGCTAAAACGTAATTTAACAATTAATAAAGAAAATACATATAAATGTATATATAGGTTATCGTACGAATCCCGAGCCTTAGAAACCTTATAAATTGTTAGAAATATGTCCCTTAATGTTTTGGTACATAAAATGATAAAAGGTTAGAAGTATAGGGGGCTAAAAATACATTAAACCTAAGTAGAGGGACCAAAAGAGTTAAAATCAAAATTCTGGCCGGATATGTGTGGCTCGCGTATCGCGAGCCACTGCCCTACACACGGCGCGATACGCGAGGAGGATGGTTCGCAGCAGAATTGATCCAGGTCCGTTTTTAGCCACGTTAGTCACCTTGCAGCCCAAGATTTCGCGAATTCGTGTCAATTTCGGAGCAACCAGTCATCATGACACCTGGAGGGACATCCCACGACCCTGTTGGGTATAAATAGAGGCCGTAATCGGCCATAACAACTCGCCAATTCACAAATTATAACCCGAAAACCCCATTTCCGAACCAGAAACTTCGTCGGAGCAATTCTCTCAAACCGGAAGGAGTTAGAAGGCGAAATTCAGCAGTCAACCCTTATTTGGTATGCTTAACAATAACCTCTTCCAGTTTTGTCTAATTCGATCTCTAAGTATGCTTTCTAAAAATGATGTAAAATTAGGGTTCTTAATGTTATTCTGCTCAAATCGGGTGATCGGGTGGGAATTAGGGTCTGAATTTTTGTAGGTAATCCTAATTTAATGTGTTTTAAGAAAGCCCTAAGTTTATTTCACAATTGGAAAAGGTTTGGTAATGGTTTTGTTAACGGGTCAAAATTAGGGTTTTCATAACGTTACTCTGCCCAAATTGAGCAAACGGTTTTGAATTAAGCTTTGCTATTTTAAAGGATATTATAAAATGTTATAATGGATGATACCCTAATTTGGTTTGAAAAGAAAATGAGTTTTGATAAAGAAACGAGAAATATATGAAATTAGGGTTTTGAATTATGATTATTTAATATAAAATAATCTGGAGGGTATGGGTACTTGAATTTTGGTATGGAACTATGTTTATATATATAATAAGTATATATGAGGTTAAAATGGATAAATGATAAAGTATCTAAGATACCGAGTTAATCGGATATTTAGAAGTTCGTGCGGACCGGAAGGGTAGACACCTGTACACTGGGGTTTCTGGCAATAGCGGGGGTGTCGCCATCCCATCTGGGCAATGGCATCCCAACACTGGGCGATCCCGGAGTGAGTGTCTACTTATAGGAATGCGCGTCTTCATAATTATCAATAAAAAGAAGATGATATACCTATAGGGGTATTTTGGTCATTTTGACCTTAAAAGAAGTAAACCTTAATAATCAGATATTATTAAGATAATATAAGAGATAAATAAACATAGGATATGTTTATAATGTTAAACCTTGCGTTAATGCCATACGATACGCGAATTAGGTTAACCGAAGGATTCTGTCGGAGGTTCTGTCCGAGTTTAACGAGTAAAGAGATAAGGTGAGTTCTGCGAGCCCACTTTTAAATGTTTTAAACGCTTTAATGTTTTCGGGCTGATATACATATAATGTTCAACTGTTTAATTGGAAAGTATTTAAAATGCTTTTATATGAAAGTTTGATTATCTTAAACTGATAAATTGATGAAATGATGAACTGTTAAATGATATGTGAAGGTACTTATGAATGTATATACGTGTTAGTAATACATATGAAATGGTTATGTTAGAATAATGCATATGAAATGCTTATTAGGGTTATGTGCTATATTTGCTTTGAAACTAGGTATCTAAATGATAAGGGTTTGTTAATAAACGCACCATTGAGAATGTATGATTATATGAGAACAGGTGATGCATTTGCTATATTATTATGTGGTGGATACGCCGTTGGTACATCCTGTATACAAGCATGGTAGTATAGTTACCCGGTATATTGAAAGTGTGGAGGATACGCCGCTGGTACATCCTGTATACATACACCTAGGTAAATTGGGGGATGTTCACTTGTTGCAGTATATGAATACATTATCATGTTTATTAGCACACCTGAGTCATTTGAATATCTAACTAGGGGCGGGTAGTAGTACTGTGGTGGTTAAAGAGATGTTCGATAGAATGGAACGTCTAAAGAGTTAAGGTTACGTGAACAGAGGTCGATACTGAGGTTGGGGGCTTCCAGACGAAGTCACCTGAGCGGTATTCGAAACTGGAAGAACGGAATGTAGAACGGTTGTCGTTGCTGAATGGTTGGGGGCTTCCAGATGAAGTCACCTGAGCAGTCTTCGAGACCGGGAAGGTATAGAAGAAATGAAACGGTTGTCGGTACTGAGGTTGGGGGCTTCCGATAAAGTCACCTGAGCAGTATTCGAGACCAGAAGGTATAGAGGTGTATGGAATTCAGGTCATAGGGGTTAAAGGTTATGGAGGTAGATGTTTTCTAGAGAAACGTGTATGGTTATGATGTTATGTTATGTATAACTTGTTATGTGTTATACTTGATAAATGTTGTAAAAAGGGATTTTGCAGGTTCAAAGGTTTAAACCTCACGAACGAGGTAATGTTTTTAAAATGTAGAACTCACCAGCGTAAGCTGACCTTTTCCCAAAACCATATGTATGTCAGGTTTAGGTGAGACGTCTGGAAGCAGGGGCGGAGCCCTCGTGATAAGAGACTGATCGGGCAAGCTATTAGAGAAGCGGTTGGAAGTGCTGGCTAGTTGTAGATAAATAAAGACGGATATAGTTAGTCGCTATATAGATAGATTGTAAATTATCTCAGTTACTTTACGTACTTGGCTTTATAATAAATAAAAGTTTTAAAATTTCCGCTGCTTATCTCTGTTGTGCCACGTGTTCATGAGTAAATCCGATGAGTGACCCCTCCTGGTGCCAAGTCTGGGAGTGGGCGTCACAAGTTGGTATCAGAGCCTTGGTTTAAGAGATTTAGGTACAAGCGCGGTATCTAAACTTAAACTAGGACTCCAGGTAGAGTAAGTTGAGATAAGAATGTAGATGCCAGCCAGGATAGCTTGTGCCCGTAAGGACGAATATGCATAAGGAACATAATAAGTGGGACTTGCGGTATGCGTATATGGAAAATACACGATTGCAATTAGCTACTGCAGTTTGGCATTTTCCATGTAAATAGACCATAAGTACTAACCATTGTGTGGCCAAGTGCAAGAAGAAGAAGAACGTTTAGAAATGTAATCTAGGAATCGGTTTGAGTTGCGGATGAAGATAGAGAGGCGAGATGTGGACATTAGGGAATTGTGTGCTAGAAGTAACTGGGTTTTGAACGCATCGTAAATATATAATTGTATCGGATCCTGCACTTATATACTTATCATGAATTCAAAATTTGGAAACTCTACACAAATTCTGAAATGTCATCCATCTTAAATTAGGATCTGGAAATGGCTGCGAGAGGCGATCGTGCGAGTGCGGAACCCGAGAATAACGCCGGAGCTAATGCATTCACTAACGAGCAGAGAGCGGCTATGGTGGCAGAGATGACACGCTTAATGCAGACGACACTACCTGGTTTATTAGTTCAACTTCAAGGAGCTGCGAGAGTTGGTGTTAGAGGAGCCCGTGTAGCTGGTGGAGCTGCAGGAAGAGGTGCCGGAGCTGCACAACCTAGAATAGGATGTTCGTTTAAATCGTTTAGCGGTTGCAGACCTCCTTTGTTCGACGGCAATCAAGATGCATTAGCTACGTTCCAGTGGATTCATGAGATGGAAGCAGTCATAGAGATTAGTGAGTGTAGTGAGAACCAAGCCGTGAAGTATGCTGCCCACTCGTTTGTCTCAGAAGCGTTGCACTGGTGGGGGATGATCAAACAAACGGAGGAAGAAGGAGCTATTGCTGCAATGAAGTGGAACGATCTGAAGGAGTTAGTTTTAGAAGATTTCTTGTGACAACCCTAAAACTTTTGCTTTCTTTCCCCAGCGACGATAGCAACAACGACAGCTGATGCTGCGAACGCTACGACACAAGAATAATTTTCGGGACGAAAATTCCAATTTCAGGGGAATGATGTGACACCCGAGAATTTCAAGGTTAACTTCCGTTAGACAAATCCGTTAGTTACGTTATAAGTGTTAACTTAAGTAACTAATGCTTAACTAGGCCGAATACGTCCACGACCTTTGGTTGATCACCGAACCCGTCCATATGTGTTATGTGTTCATCATTGATTGTCTTTATGTGCAATGTGATTTAAATACATGACTTATTATTGTGAATAGCATGATTAATTGTAAATACTTGATTATGTGAAAATTACCTAAATTTGGTAGTCAGCGAAACTACCGAGCGAAACTACAGATTCGCCCGGTAGCAGGCTAGACTGATCAGAGTACCCGAGACCAGAGCTAGTTTCGCCTGGCCAGCGAAACTGCCAGCGAAACTAGCCTCTGATATAAATAAACTTAATGAACCCTAGTAGCCTCATTTGCCTCATTTCACAACCAACACACACTCTTTTCTCCTTGAGATTCTGGTCAGCTAAGAAACCATCAAGAATCATCATCTCAGCCTTGAGACAACACCCGTTGGATCCTAGATCAAATCGTGAGTCTCCAAAAACCTTTCTTTATGTGTTTTCTTTGTGTTTTCTTAAAAAGTATGCTCAAACCTTCATGATATTGCTTGATCTCTTAATATGTTGCTTTAGGATGCTAGTTTTACCATAAAGTCAGAAACTTTACGTTTAAAAACAAACCATGATGATGATTTATGCAATTTTGGTCATTTTAGGGTTTAGAGGTGTTTTTTAGAGATTTGATGATTAAAATGCATGTTAAACATGATAAAGCTGCTTGATTTATGTTGGTAAATGCCTATGGATGCTAGATAATGAATTGCATGTATGATCAGAAGCTGTTAGGTTGATTTTTAGGCAAATCCGTGTGTTTTTCGCGACCAGCGAAACTGTTGTTCTCTGGGCGAAACTAAGTAGCGAAATTACATCTCCTTCCAGCAACACTGACGAGCGAAACTATAGTGTCGCCGGGAAACCTGACCAGACCAGCTCGAGCGAATCTATCGAGCGAAATACCTGAACGAAAGTTCAAACCAGTTTCCCTGCGAAACTAGGCTAGCGAAACTGCGTCAGCAGTTTCGGGCGAAACTAGCCTAGCGAAACTGTGTCACCGGGCTTTGCCTAGCGAAAGTGCTGCCCGTGCACCTAGCGAAACTGCCTAGCGAAACTATGCTAGCGAAACTAAGACCTGACCTAAAAACCAAACTTGTGAAATTTGCTTAAGTGTTATGCCATGACTTACATGATTATGCCATGATGAAACATGTTTGATATCTGATTTATATGAACCCTTGTCTATGATCAACCATCGGTGTCGTGTGTCGGTATGTCGAGTCATAGTTGCAACGTGCTATGTTATGGGCCATAGTGACGTTAAGTAAAGAATAGGCACGAAACTAATACTTAAGACCTAAACGTGTTCTAGGTCCTCGTTAAACAACAATATTTGGATTACTTGAAGTGTAGCAGTGCAACCAAAGGTGAGTGTCACTAACCCGCTTACCGTGAGTCCGTTTGGGCCACACCGAATAACTAAACGAAAACAATGCTGAACAAACTCGAGAGTGCTAGGCACCTCACTGATAAACTTGAGAACACGGGATGCTCGGCACCCACTTGACAAACTGAAGTGTTTTATGGGAACACTTGTGAACTCTGAACAAACTGTTTTTCTGAAAACAAAACTGAAAACGTTTTAATATGGCTAGTGTAGGTTAAAGTCTGAACCACATGATATCACATGTTTTCTAAGGATGCCTTATAACTTAAAAGTCCTCAACTTAAATTGTGCCATTAATTTGTGAAAGCGAGGGGATGTTGGGTAGATCTACTGGAGTTTGACAAACTCCGCCCCGTGGCACGGGGAGTGCACGGAGGAACAATATCAGCCTATTTGACCGTGGTCCCGGGGAGGACACGGGGGAGGCAAAAATCGCGACGACTATGTCCGCACTGTACGGGATGGCTCGGCCCCCACAAAATAAGTCAGCTTTGGTACAAACTTCCTTAGAGCATGGAACAACGGATTAGCTACCCGCGATATCGGTTGAGTCCTTTAACTTTACGGAACTAGTACATACCCGATGACGTGGTCACGGAAACTCCATTTATAAACAAAGAAATAATTACGAGCATTGCTTTTCACAAATAATTATGTTGTAAGTATACTTGACACGAAATATGATTATGAGACCGGGCCAATGCATGACAAGCCCACTGTGAACTCACCAACCGTTAGGTTGACACTTGCGTGGTTTAAACTTTTGCAGATCGCTAAGGAGTATCCGGAGCGGGTTGGCATGGCACGTGAAGACTTTCATTTTAATTAAACAAATTTGGAATTTTAAAACAATGTTTATGTAAAGCACGTGGTTAGTGCTAAGATGATATTTTATTTCCGCTGCGTTGTATTTGCGACTTTGATTTATAACTTGTGTTTGGACTAACCCTGATTCGTTTAGTATTTGTAACTATGGTTGTGGATCCTGGTCTAGTCGTGCCCCTTAACGGTATAAACTCCGTTAGTGGTATTTTGGGGGTGTGACAGATTGGTATCAGAGCCATAAGTTGCAGAGAACTGGAATCATTTTTGAAAACGATTTGGAAACTGCAACTTGAAAACCTCGGTTACAAAACAAAACAAACAAATTCCCAAAGACAAAATTTTTACGTGCCAACCTGGGATACTCGTTCTGCTGTGTAAGTAAAAGCTTAGTACGTACAGATATATGTATATATATATATATTTAAGTATATATGTAGACCGTGTCTAAGTAGTCTAACGGAAAGACCTTAGGAAATTTTCACACGAATACGAAATGCGACCGCGAATACGCACACTACTCTGGGGAAAGCGACAACGAAACGATGCTACACGCTACGTCCTGATTTCTACTACGACGACTACGCCGACGGTGACTTTATGGGAAGCCGACCTTCGACGATAGCACTCACGACGTTCCTCGACGACGCCTCGATTTTGCACGAAAATTTTTTTCTGGACTAATAGAGGGATAACGGGAACCGGCTGATATACATATTATGGGATATGTATAAAATATAACTGTGACTGAACATTGGCTACTTTAACTGTTCAGCAAGATGTCTGGAAGAGGAAACGGAAGAGGCGGAATAAACATGACGCCTGCACAGCTGCAAGCAATGATTACTGAACATGTGCAAGCCGCGGTGGCAGCCGTCCAAGCTGCATATGCCGCACAGGGTAACTATTATGCCGGTTAAGGCACAAAGCAATTATATCATGACCTGTTTAATTTTAAAATCCGAACTATTTATGCATCAGGAAACCAGCACCACTGCACGTTCAAGTCCTTCATGGACTGTAAGCCGATGACATTTTCCGGCGAAGAAGGAGCTGTAGGACTCCTTAGGTGGATTGAGAAGTCCGAAAAGGTTTTCTCCATGTGTAACTGCCCAGCGGAAAGCAAGGTGAAGTTTGCTACTGGTACCTTCGAAGGAGCTGCACTCTCCTGGTGGAACGCTGAAATTCAGATGGTTGGGCTAGACGCGGCTAATAACATGCAGTGGGCAGCATTTAAGGATCTGATTATGGAAGAATACTGTCCACGTGACCAAGTCAAGAAGCTTGAGGGTGAATTCCTGAATTTGAAGATGTCTGGATCTGAAATCGAACAGTACACTGCACGATATCACGAGTATGAAGTCTTGTGCCCCTCAATGGTTGATGCTGAATTCAAACGCATTGAGCGTTATCTGGAAGGCCTCGCGCCTCAAATCAAAGGATTGGTGACTGCCAGCAACCCTGCGAACGTGCAACAAGCCATCCGTTTGGCTCACAAGCTCACTGATCAGGAAGTTGAGAAAGGTACACTTCCTGCAAGAGTCACTGAAAAGACTGCCTTGAGTGGCAAGAGAAAGGCTGATGATGAAGCTCCTGAAAACTCGATGAATGTTCAAAGTGTTGGAAACAGCACTGGGAGGTCCTTCAACTCCCAGAGTCAAAGCAAGAGGTCCGGGAATAACAGTGGCAACTACCGCCAGGGCGGAAATGGTCAGAGCAACTACAAGGGTAACCTGCCCTTGTGCAACAGGTGTGGAAAACATCATGCTGGTGTTTGTAGGAAGAGTCTGAGCTGTGAAAGGTGTGGTAAGGGAGGCCACGAAGCAAAGGACTGTTGGGCAATTCTACCCGAACAACAAAACCGCCCCAGAAGGAACAACAACAATCAAGGGAACAACTATGGGAACAATCGGGGTAATGGAAACAACGGTCAGAACCAGAACAACAATGGGGGAGCCCGTGGGTGCTTTGAGTGTGGTGCTCAGGGCCACATTAAAAGAGACTGCCCTCAGCTAAGAAGACAAGGGAACGGAAATCAGGGAAATAACGGTGGGAATGGTAACGGCGGAGGTAATGGTAATGGGAATGGCAATGGTAATGGTGGAAACGGAAATGGTGGAAATGGTAGAGGTCGAGCTTTCGTCATGGGCCAGGGTGAAGCTCGCAATGACGCCAATGTGATTAATGGTAAATTTATCTTGAACGGTTTCTTTGCTACTGTTATATTTGATTCTGGTGCTGAGAAAAGTTTTATTTCCACTAAATTTGCTAAACTAATTAATGCTAAACCGATTGCCCTAGACGCTAAATATGTGGTAGAGCTAGCAAATGGTAAACTTCATGATACGACCCAGATAGTTAAGGATTGTAAGCTAGAACTAGCGGGCCATACCCTAGGAATTGACCTTATGCCTTTCCCGATTGGTAGTTTCGACGTCATAGTAGGAATGGATTGGTTATCCGAAAACCGAGCTGAAATTTTATGTAAGGAAAAAGTGGTTCGTATTCCACTCGAAGACGGTAAAGTGTTAACGGTTCAAGGCGAGAAAGGTGGAACAGTGACTGGTATTATTTCGTTTCTCAAAGCCCAAAAGTGCCTTCGTAAAGGTCACTTCGCGATTCTTGCAAACGTCACTGACACGACACATCCCGAGCGCAAAATTGATGATTACCCGATAGTTCGCGACTTCCAAGACGTATTTCCCGAAGATCTGCCTGGTCTGCCTCCATTTCGACAAGTTGAGTTTGGGATTGATTTAGCTCCAGGTGCCGCTCCGATCGCACGCGCACCTTACCGATTGGCTGTAAGTGAACTCAACGAACTCTCCTCACAACTGCAAGAGCTACTCGACAAGGGGTTTATTCGTCCAAGTTCGTCTCCATGGGGAGCTCCGGTACTGTTTGTTAAAAAGAAGGATGGAACGTTCCGCATGTGCATTGACTACCGAGAGCTTAACAAAGTTACGATCAAGAATCGGTATCCACTTCCTCGAATCGACGATCTCTTCGATCAACTGCAAGGTTCAAGCTACTACTCAAAGATCGACCTACGGTCTGGTTATCACCAACTTCGCGTACGTGATGAGGATATCCCCAAGACTGCCTTCAGAACTCGGTATGGACACTACGAGTTCCTGGTTATGCCGTTTGGGCTAACCAATGCACCTGCCGTATTTATGGACCTGATGAATCGAGTGTGCAAGCCGTACCTCGATAAGTTTGTGATAGTTTTCATCGACGATATTTTGATCTACTCCAAGTCAAAGGAAGAACACGAGGAGCATCTGCGTCTTATAATGGAATTGCTCCGCAAGGAACAGCTTTATGCTAAGTTTTCGAAGTGCGATTTTTGGATCCGCGAAGTCCAGTTTCTTGGACACATTGTCGATAAGAATGGGATTCATGTCGACCCTTCTAAAGTGGAAGCAATAAAGAACTGGTCTACCCCAAGAGCGCCAACAGAGATCCGACAATTTTTAGGGCTTGCCGGATATTATCGAAGGTTTATTAAGGGTTTCTCTCAATTGGCTCAACCCTTAACGGCCTTAACGCACAAAGGAGTGCAATACAGATGGGGTGAGAAGGAAGAGCGCGCGTTCCAAACGCTTAAGGATATGTTATGTTCGGCTCCAATTCTTGCGTTACCCGATGGAATTGACGATTTTGTGGTATATTGCGACGCATCCATTCAAGGACTTGGTTGTGTGTTGATGCAACGAGACAAGGTAATTGCCTACGGGTCCAGGCAACTGAAGGATACTGAAAAGAACTACACGACTCATGATTTGGAATTGGGAGCCGTTGTTCATGCACTTAAGATTTGGAGACATTACCTATACGGAACAAAGTGCACGATCTTCACCGACCACAAGAGCTTACAACACATCTTTGACCAAAAGGATCTCAACATGCGACAACGACGATGGGTCGAGTTACTAAATGACTATGATTTGGCAATTAAGTATCATCCTGGAAAAGCCAATGTTGTGGCTGATGCTTTGAGTCGAAAAGAGCACGAAAAGCCTCGAAGGGTACGAGCGCTACAACTTACTATTCACACGGGATTGCCGGATCGGATCCGCGATGCCCAGCAAGAAGCCCTGAAGGAAGAAAACTTCGCAGCTGAAGCACTGCGCGGCGTAGATGGCCATTCTGAAGTTAAGTCCGATGGACTCACGTACTATAATGACAGAATCTGGGTTCCATTGTTTGGAAATCTCCGTGAGCTCGTGATGGACGAGGCTCACAAGTCAAGATACTCGGTGCACCCTGGATCAGATAAAATGTACCAAGACTTAAAGGGGTTGTATTGGTGGCCGAATATGAAAGCCGACATTGCGCGATATGTGGCTAGGTGTCTTACCTGCTCAAGAGTCAAGATCGAATACCAAAAGCCTTCTGGTTTATTGCAACAACCAAAGATCCCAGAATGGAAATGGGAGGACATCTCCATGGATTTTGTAACGGGACTACCTCATCGATCAAATCAACCGGATGCGATTTGGGTTATCATTGACCGGTTAACCAAGTCGGCACATTTTATCCCGATGAAGGAAACTGATAATATGGACAAGTTAACGAAGCTGTACATTGACCGAATTGTGAAGCTTCACGGTGTGCCTAAGACTATCATTTCTGATCGAGATCCTCGATTTACTTCGCGGTTATGGCAATCAATGCAGGAAGCATTGGGAACCCGACTAGACATGAGTACAGCTTATCACCCGCAGACTGACGGACAGACAGAACGAACGATTCAAACCTTAGAAGATATGCTCCGAGCTTGCGTTCTCGACTTTGGGAAAGATTGGGAGACTCACCTTCCACTGGTGGAGTTCTCTTACAACAATAGTTATCATTCAAGTATAGGTGCTGCACCTTTTGAAGCACTTTATGGCAGAAAATGTAGATCGCCCGTGTGTTGGGCTGAAACGGGTGAGAAAGGACTTACTGGACCGGAAGTTATCCATGATATGACCGAACGGATTATTCAAATTAGGCAACGGCTAGCTGCAGCACGTGATCGACAAAAGAGTTATGCCGACAAACGCCGAAAACCTCTAAAGTTTGAGGTGGGTGACAAAGTGTTATTGAAGGTATCTCCCTGGAAGGGAGTGATACGCTTCGGGAAGCGTGGAAAGTTAAATCCTCGCTACATCGGTCCGTTTGAAATTATTGGGGAAGTAGGCCCGGTGGCCTATCGATTGCAACTCCCTGCTGAACTCGATGGAGTTCACAACGTGTTTCACGTTTCCAATCTGAAGAAATGTCTGGCTGAAGACATCGAAATAATTCCTCTGGAGGAATTGGAAATCGACGAACATTTGAGATTTATCGAGCAACCAGTAGAAATCATGGGACGCGAGGAGAAAGCCCTCAAACGTAGCAAGATTCCGATCGTCAAGGTGCGATGGAACTCAAGGCGTGGACCTGAATATACTTGGGAGCGTGAGGATCAGATGAAGAAAAAGTATCCTCACTTGTTTGAGCAAACGTCCACAGAAACTCAAGGTATAATTTAATTTTGGGGACCAAAATTCCTTAACGGAAGGAGGATGTGACAACCCTAAAACTTTTGCTTTCTTTCCCCAGCGACGATAGCAACAACGACAGCTGATGCTGCGAACGCTACGACACAAGAATAATTTTCGGGACGAAAATTCCAATTTCAGGGGAATGATGTGACACCCGAGAATTTCAAGGTTAACTTCCGTTAGACAAATCCGTTAGTTACGTTATAAGTGTTAACTTAAGTAACTAATGCTTAACTAGGCCGAATACGTCCACGACCTTTGGTTGATCACCGAACCCGTCCATATGTGTTATGTGTTCATCATTGATTGTCTTTATGTGCAATGTGATTTAAATACATGACTTATTATTGTGAATAGCATGATTAATTGTAAATACTTGATTATGTGAAAATTACCTAAATTTGGTAGTCAGCGAAACTACCGAGCGAAACTACAGATTCGCCCGGTAGCAGGCTAGACTGATCAGAGTACCCGAGACCAGAGCTAGTTTCGCCTGGCCAGCGAAACTGCCAGCGAAACTAGCCTCTGATATAAATAAACTTAATGAACCCTAGTAGCCTCATTTGCCTCATTTCACAACCAACACACACTCTTTTCTCCTGGAGATTCTGGTCAGCTAAGAAACCATCAAGAATCATCATCTCAGCCTTGAGACAACACCCGTTGGATCCTAGATCAAATCGTGAGTCTCCAAAAACCTTTCTTTATGTGTTTTCTTTGTGTTTTCTTAAAAAGTATGCTCAAACCTTCATGATATTGCTTGATCTCTTAATATGTTGCTTTAGGATGCTAGTTTTACCATAAAGTCAGAAACTTTACGTTTAAAAACAAACCATGATGATGATTTATGCAATTTTGGTCATTTTAGGGTTTAGAGGTGTTTTTTAGAGATTTGATGATTAAAATGCATGTTAAACATGATAAAGCTGCTTGATTTATGTTGGTAAATGCCTATGGATGCTAGATAATGAATTGCATGTATGATCAGAAGCTGTTAGGTTGATTTTTAGGCAAATCCGTGTGTTTTTCGCGACCAGCGAAACTGTTGTTCTCTGGGCGAAACTAAGTAGCGAAATTACATCTCCTTCCAGCGATACTGACCAGCGAAACTATAGTGTCGCCGGGAAACCTGACCAGACCAGCTCGAGCGAATCTATCGAGCGAAATACCTGAACGAAAGTTCAAACCAGTTTCCCTGCGAAACTAGGCTAGCGAAACTGCGTCAGCAGTTTCGGGCGAAACTAGCCTAGCGAAACTGTGTCACCGGGCATTGCCTAGCGAAAGTGCTGCCCGTGCACCTAGCGAAACTGCCTAGCGAAACTATGCTAGCGAAACTAAGACCTGACCTAAAAACCAAACTTGTGAAATTTGCTTAAGTGTTATGCCATGACTTACATGATTATGCCATGATGAAACATGTTTGATATCTGATTTATATGAACCCTTGTCTATGATCAACCATCGGTGTCGTGTGTCGGTATGTCGAGTCATAGTTGCAACGTGCTATGTTATGGGCCATAGTGACGTTAAGTAAAGAATTAGGCACGAAACTAATACTTAAGACCTAAACGTGTTCTAGGTCCTCGTTAAACAACAATATTTGGATTACTTGAAGTGTAGCAGTGCAACCAAAGGTGAGTGTCACTAACCCGCTTACCGTGAGTCCGTTTGGGCCACACCGAATAACTAAACGAAAACAATGCTGAACAAACTCGAGAGTGCTAGGCACCTCACTGATAAACTTGAGAACACGGGATGCTCGGCACCCACTTGACAAACTGAAGTGTTTTATGGGAACACTTGTGAACTCTGAACAAACTGTTTTTCTGAAAACAAAACTGAAAACGTTTTAATATGGCTAGTGTAGGTTAAAGTCTGAACCACATGATATCACATGTTTTCTAAGGATGCCTTATAACTTAAAAGTCCTCAACTTAAATTGTGCCATTAATTTGTGAAAGCGAGGGGATGTTGGGTAGATCTACTGGAGTTTGACAAACTCCGCCCCGTGGCACGGGGAGTGCACGGAGGAACAATATCAGCCTATTTGACCGTGGTCCCGGGGAGGACACGGGGGAGGCAAAAACCGCGATGACTATGTCCGCACTGTACGGGATGGCTCGGCCCCCACAAAATAAGTCAGCTTTGGTACAAACTTCCTTAGAGCATGGAACAACGGATTAGCTACCCGCGATATCGGTTGAGTCCTTTAACTTTACGGAACTAGTACATACCCGATGACGTGGTCACGGAAACTTCATTTATAAACAAAGAAATAATTACGAGCATTGCTTTTCACAAATAAATATTTTGTAAGTACACCTTGACACGAAATATGATTATGAGACCGGGCCAATGCATGACAAGCCCACTGTGAACTCACCAACCGTTAGGTTGACACTTGCGTGGTTTAAACTTTTGCAGATCGCTAAGGAGTATCCGGAGCGGGTTGGCATGGCACGTGAAGACTTTCATTTTAATTAAACAAATTTGGAATTTTAAAACAATATTTATGTAAAGCACGTGGTTAGTGCTAAGATGATATTTTATTTTCCGCTGCGTATGTAATTTGAGACTTTGATTTATAACTTGTGTTTGGACTAACCCTGATTCGTTTAGTATTTGTAACTATGGTTGTGGATCCTGGTCTAGTCGCGCCCCTTAACGGTATAAACTCCGTTAGTGGTATTTTGGGGGTGTGACATTTCTGCCCTAAAGGTGAGCTGGAACAACTGGAGAGAAGTTTTCTGACGTTGGAAGCTGGGAACATGACGCACCGGGAATACACTTCAAAGTTCAACGCGATGGCGAGACTGCTACCTACCTTAGTCACTCCCGAAGCTGAGAGGGTGAAGCGTTACGTTCAAGGATTTCCGAGTAGAGTTAGAGTGTTGATCAAGGCGACTGAACCAAAGACATTCAAGGCGATAGTGAATTTAAGTTCCAATCTTTACAGCGAGATGTTCGGCGCAAACGGCAGACCGGAAGGAGCAAAGAGGAAGGAGTCGGAGTCAGAAGCAATTTCAAGGAAGGACAACGGGAGTCACCAGAAGAAGTTGAAGAATAATTCGAAAGACGACAAGCCGAGGTGCCACAAATGCAAAAAGAATCATTTCGGAGAATGTAGGTCGGGAACATCTAGGTGTTATACATGCGGAAAGGAAGGTCACTTCTCGGGAAATTGCCCAGAGCGTAAAAAGTGTTATGAATGCGGAGAAGCGGGACACCTTAGGATGAACTGTCCTAAGTTGGTATTAAACCCTAAACCACTTCGAGCCATCCCAGGGAATGTCACGGGTCCGAGAACGGCTCCTGCGAGGGCATATGGTATGTTAGAGATGATAGAAGGAGATCCCCAGACCTCGTCAGGTAATCCGAGTAATTAGAAATCATAGTTAATCGTTATTCGTTTGCTTTAATACGTTATGTGTACCATTGCTTGCTGCAGTATGCTTAGATATTAGAACCATTAGAACTTATGTTCTAGAAAGTAGCCGAAAATGTGAAAGCATTATCAAGGATCCCGTAAACAAGCTACCGTAGACAGCTTAGGGTTACGTTTTCCTTAGGATAGATGCAGAGACGCGAAAGTAAATGTTACCGAGTTATGAAATGAATTATGAATGGTTATGTTATGCGGATGAATGGCAAAGTTGGAAATGAATGTATAAGATGGGAATGGAACAGGTTTCGAGGACGAAACCCTGTTTAAGGGGGGTAGAGTTGTAACACCCCAATTTTCACAGATACATGATATGCATAGTAAATACGTGTTTATATTATAAATACGTGAGCTTAATTGATAAATGTGGTAAGACTATGCTTTAAATAACTTGCATGTGTTAGAAATACGTGTTTTATAGCTAACGTGATGAAATGTGCATAAACGGATGTCTTAAATGTTAGCGAAGGTAAAGTATGAGATGAATATGTGTTTATATGGATAACATAATGATACATGTTGGAATTGATGGATATGTACGTATAGATACGTGTCTTAATAGTTAACAGAAAAGTAAAAGGACTAAAAGTGTAATTATTGTAAAGTTATAAATACGGATATAAGTATCCCGAGGCTTAAAAATAAGTAAAATATATATCCTAATATGATTTATAAGGTGAAATGATAAGTCTTGTAATGTTTGAGGGGCTAAAACGTAATTTAACAATTAATAAAGAAAATACATATAAATGTATATATAGGTTATCGTACGAATCCCGAGCCTTAGAAACCTTATAAATTGTTAGAAATATGTCCCTTAATGTTTTGGTACATAAAATGATAAAAGGTTAGAAGTATAGGGGCTAAAAATACATTAAACCTAAGTAGAGGGACCAAAAGAGTTAAAATCAAAATTCTGGCCGGATATGTGTGGCTCGCGTATCGCGAGCCACTGCCCTACACACGGCGCGATACGCGAGGAGGGTGGTTCGCAGCAGAATTGATCCAGGTCCGTTTTTAGCCACGTTAGTCACCTTGCAGCCCAAGATTTCGCGAATTCGTGTCAATTTCGGAGCAACCAGTCATCATGACACCTGGAGGGACATCCCACGACCCTGTTGGGTATAAATAGAGGCCGTAATCGGCCATAACAACTCGCCAATTCACAAATTATAACCCGAAAACCCCATTTCCGAACCAGAAACTTCGTCGGAGCAATTCTCTCAAACCGGAAGGAGTTAGAAGGCGAAATTCAGCAGTCAACCCTTATTTGGTATGCTTAACAATAACCTCTTTCAGTTTTGTCTAATTCGATCTCTAAGTATGCTTTCTAAAAATGATGTAAAATTAGGGTTCTTAATGTTATTCTGCTCAAATCGGGTGATCGGGTGGGAATTAGGGTCTGAATTTTTGTAGGTAATCCTAATTTAATGTGTTTTAAGAAAGCCCTAAGTTTATTTCACAATTGGAAAAGGTTTGGTAATGGTTTTGTTAACGGGTCAAAATTAGGGTTTTCATAACGTTACTCTGCCCAAATTGAGCAAACGGTTTTGAATTAAGCTTTGCTATTTTAAAGGATATTATAAAATGTTATAATGGATGATACCCTAATTTGGTTTGAAAAGAAAATGAGTTTTGATAAAGAAACGAGAAATATATGAAATTAGGGTTTTGAATTATGATTATTTAATATAAAATAATCTGGAGGGTATGGGTACTTGAATTTTGGTATGGAACTATGTTTATATATATAATAAGTATATATGAGGTTAAAATGGATAAATGATAAAGTATCTAAGATACCGAGTTAATCGGATATTTAGAAGTTCGTGCGGACCGGAAGGGTAGACACCTGTACACTGGGGTTTCTGGCAATAGCGGGGGTGTCGCCATCCCATCTGGGCAATGGCATCCCAACACTGGGCGATCCCGGAGTGAGTGTCTACTTATAGGAATGCGCGTCTTCATAATTATCAATAAAAAGAAGATGATATACCTATAGGGGTATTTTGGTCATTTTGACCTTAAAAGAAGTAAACCTTAATAATCAGATATTATTAAGATAATATAAGAGATAAATAAACATAGGATATGTTTATAATGTTAAACCTTGCGTTAATGCCATACGATACGCGAATTAGGTTAACCGAAGGATTCTGTCGGAGGTTCTGTCCGAGTTTAACGAGTAAAGAGATAAGGTGAGTTCTGCGAGCCCACTTTTAAATGTTTTAAACGCTTTAATGTTTTCGGGCTGATATACATATAATGTTCAACTGTTTAATTGGAAAGTATTTAAAATGCTTTTATATGAAAGTTTGATTATCTTAAACTGATAAATTGATGAAATGATGAACTGTTAAATGATATGTGAAGGTACTTATGAATGTATATACGTGTTAGTAATACATATGAAATGGTTATGTTAGAATAATGCATATGAAATGCTTATTAGGGTTATGTGCTATATTTGCTTTGAAACTAGGTATCTAAATGATAAGGGTTTGTTAATAAACGCACCATTGAGAATGTATGATTATATGAGAACAGGTGATGCATTTGCTATATTATTATGTGGTGGATACGCCGTTGGTACATCCTGTATACAAGCATGGTAGTATAGTTACCCGGTATATTGAAAGTGTGGAGGATACGCCGCTGGTACATCCTGTATACATACACCTAGGTAAATTGGGGGATGTTCACTTGTTGCAGTATATGAATACATTATCATGTTTATTAGCACACCTGAGTCATTTGAATATCTAACTAGGGGCGGGTAGTAGTACTGTGGTGGTTAAAGAGATGTTCGATAGAATGGAACGTCTAAAGAGTTAAGGTTACGTGAACAGAGGTCGATACTGAGGTTGGGGGCTTCCAGACGAAGTCACCTGAGCGGTATTCGAAACTGGAAGAACGGAATGTAGAACGGTTGTCGTTGCTGAATGGTTGGGGGCTTCCAGATGAAGTCACCTGAGCAGTCTTCGAGACCGGGAAGGTATAGAAGAAATGAAACGGTTGTCGGTACTGAGGTTGGGGGCTTCCGATAAAGTCACCTGAGCAGTATTCGAGACCAGAAGGTATAGAGGTGTATGGAATTCAGGTCATAGGGGTTAAAGGTTATGGAGGTAGATGTTTTCTAGAGAAACGTGTATGGTTATGATGTTATGTTATGTATAACTTGTTATGTGTTATACTTGATAAATGTTATAAAAAGGGATTTTGGAGGTTCAAAGGTTTAAACCTCACGAATGAGGTAATGTTTTTAAAATGTAGAACTCACCAGCGTAAGCTGACCTTTTCCCAAAACCATATGTATGTCAGGTTTAGGTGAGACGTCTGGAAGCAGGGGCGGAGCCCTCGTGATAAGAGACTGATCGGGCAAGCTATTAGAGAAGCGGTTGGAAGTGCTGGCTAGTTGTAGATAAATAAAGACGGATATAGTTAGTCGCTATATAGATAGATTGTAAATTATCTCAGTTACTTTACGTACTTGGCTTTATAATAAATAAAAGTTTTAAAATTTCCGCTGCTTATCTCTGTTGTGCCACGTGTTCATGAGTAAATCCGATGAGTGACCCCTCCTGGTGCCAAGTCTGGGAGTGGGCGTCACAATAAAACTATCAAAATATACTAAAAACGAAAGTAGAAAAGTTAAAAGTTTCGTGGCCAAAGTAGAGGAGAACAAAACTTAAAATAAAAAAAAGTTTTAAAAGTTAAATGGTACAAAACGTAAGAGTATGAAACATATGTGGTCAAACTATGAAAACCAAAAGTTTATTATTTTGTTAAAAAAATTGTAAAAGTTTAAGGGATAGAAAGCGTCAGAGCCCCAAAGTGTTGTGGTCAAACTATAAGAAATAAAAAGTATACTATTCAACTTCAAAATTTGATTGTTATATATATAAATGAGTTTTGTTGTTTTGATGCATGTGTATGTTTAGATTAGGTTTATGATTGATTATTTAATCTGTATGCTTGGGTTTCGTATTAGATCGCTTATTGTGTGTTCAGCTTGGGTTTCGTATTAAATTATTGTGTGGTTTTGTAGTCCAAGTTAACCATCGGAATATGAAATGATTGTTTATTTGATCTGTTATTTGATCCGTTCTCCGCTTAATCTAGAAATTCGGGTTGTGTTATTTGATAAGAATATTCCGTCGCAAAACATAAATCGTACCAAACTTCATAGCGAACTCTGTATAGATTAGGTACGGTAATATTTTGCTTCCGTTTAGCTATGAATATTCCGTCACCAACGAATATCATAGCAAACTTGTGACGCCCGGCCCCTTGCGGGTCGGTGCCATGTCGTCGGATTTACTCATCAACACATGATTTAATCAGAGATCACAAAAATAGGGGAAATTAAAACTTTTATTTATTAACAACGATGATTCTTACAGCGGAAGCATAAATGTAACATACGATATATTAAACATAAGTTAAACTAAAACATAAGATAGTTTATTCCAGCAACTAGTGTCTCCACCGTCTCCTCCTAGAGCGTAATCGAAGCTTAACCCATAGGTGCATCAGAACCTAGAATACATACTTTTAAAAAGTCAGATTACGCAGGTGAGTTTTACCGTTTAGTTCAAAAACCATTTTAAGTGTTTATCTGGTTTTCACAACACATTTATATCACATATAAATTCCTAACACATAATCACTTATGATAATATATCCTATTATCTTAACCATGACTCTAGGCTTAACTTCTAGGTCACTATATTTAACCAACTATTTTGGTTCTCCATGAAGAATCCGCTCACCACTGCACACTTCGTCCCATCTCGAAGGATAGTTATTACAACGACATAATGCAGCTCTGTCCGTACACGGTTCCCTAAGCCACCACTATGGGGAAGTAGCGTCTCTTCATTCTTCATCTCCTTTAAAAGGTTCGCCCGCCATTGCAATCGTCATCCTACCTTGTCATAAGATATCTCTTGCGATGTCCGACTGTCGCTCCGTCCGTATACGGTTCCCTAAGCCACCACTATGGGGAAGCAGCTGTTGGAAATAAAGTGTCCTGACCCGACGAATTAACGAACCCGACCAATATTGACCCGTAAGAGTTACACCCGGGTCAACGAACTATTAAATCTAATTAATTGTTAATTAGTATTAAACGAACTGAATGGTGAATTAAATAAATATTAATTATTTATTTAAAACGACAAACTTTTTCGGCTCAAAATTACTCGGCAAATAAAAGACGGACCGATCAGTTGTTACCGGATTAACAGACTGATCGGTTGGTGGATTAAAAGGAATCGTGACCGGGCCCAGTCCGTCAGGCCCCGGTCCGCGATTTAATATTAAAAGGGGAGGAGGGGGAGGTTAATTGTAACACAAGTCAAAAAGAAAAAAAACCCTAACCTCTCCTCTGTCCTATTCGGCGCCGACCCCAAGCCGAGATCGGCTCCCCGCCGCCGCCGCGCCGTCCGATCGCCGCCACCACCTCCACCGCAATTCATTTGCGATCTCCGATGGATCCCCGTCTTGCCAGTATATG